>UESW01003912.1:689984-705796 GCA_900491605.1 Calamus simplicifolius | reverse complement strand
AGCATTAGGCGAATCATTATCTTTAGCTTCTTGTTCATGATCTGAAGATACATCAATATTAAGTTTTTCAAGATTGTTTTCGAGAATGTTTGTATCTTCCTCATCATCAATCCTTTTGGAACTTGATGCTAAAGATTCATCAAAAATTACATGAATAGATTCTTCAACAATTAAACTTCCTTTATTGAACACTCTATATGCTTTACTAGTTGTTGAATAACCTAAGAATATTCCTTCATCAGATTTTGCATCAAATTTACCTAAGTTATTTTTACCATTATTATGAATAAAACATTTACAACCAAATGCATGAAAATATTTAATGTTGGGTTTTCTATCATGCCATAATTCATAAGGTGTTTTCTTTAAAATAGGTCTTATTAATGCTCTATTTAGGATGTAACATGCTGTGTTAATAGCTTCCGCCCAAAAGTATTTCGGGAGTTTACTTTCACATAGCATGGTACGGGCCATGTCTTCTAGAGTTCTATTTTTCCTTTCAACTACTCCATTTTGTTGAGGGGTTCTTGGTGCAGAAAAATTATGATTAATACCATTTTCATTACAAAAACTTTCAAATAAGTGATTTTCAAATTCAGTTCCATGATCACTTCTTAGAGACACTATGGTAGTGTTTTTCTCATTAGTTACTTTCTTGAAGAATTTCAGGAATATCGAGAAAGTCTCATCTTTGTGAGCTAAAAACATTACCCAAGTGAATCTAGAGTAATCATCTACTATCACAAGACCATATTTCTTTCCTCCTAGACTTGTGGTTCTAGTTGGTCCAAAAAGGTCCATGTGAAGTAGCTCTAATGGCCTAGAAGTTGAAACAACATTTTTAGATTTAAAAGAACTTCTCGTTTGTTTTCCAAACTGACATGCATCACATATTTTGTTATTTTCAAAATCTATTTTAGGTAGTCCTTTTACTAAATCCATTCTAATTAGTTTTGAAATCAGGTGTGTGCTTGCGTGACCTAATCTTCGATGCCACAACCAACCAATCTCATTCATATTAGCATTATTAGCAACTAAGCAATGATTATTAGTAGACAAATTGTCTAAGTCAATCAAGTATACATTGCCATTTCTATTTCCAATAAAAACAATGCTATTATCAATGGGATTAGCAACTGTGCATATAGAAGATTCAAATGATACTTTAAAACCTTTGTCACATAATTGACTAATGCTAATTAAATTATGTTTCAAACCATCAACATATAAGACATTTTCAATATATGTGGAGGGAGTTATTTGAATGTTACCAAACCCCAAGATTTGGCCTTTGCCATTGTCCCCAAATGTAACTACTCCTCCTCTTTTGCTTTCAAGGGTGATGAATTGATCTTTGTCACCCGTCATGTGCCTTGAGCAGCCGCTATCAAGATACCACTTTCGCTTTGATCTTTTGGCCGCAAGACACTCCTGCAAAGATGATCAAGTCTTATGTTTAGGTACCCAAGCTTTCTTGGGTCCTTCATGGTTAGTAGCAATAAAAACTGTTCCTTTTGGAACCCATATTTTCTTTCCTTTAATATTTAAGTTTTTATTAGGTTTTAGAATTTTACATTCATAAGATTTATGTCCTTTTTGATTACATTTAAAGCATGTAAAATTACTTTGGCCAGCACGCACAAAAATATTTTTCAGTGATTTTTGTTTTCTTAAAGTGTTATACCCTAATCCGGCTTTGTCAAAAACTGCTTTTTGACTATTTAATAACATGTCCAATTTAGTTGAGCTTAAGGTAAACTTATCAACTATGTTCTTATATTTTTCAACCTCTTTCCTTAGTTTATCATTTTCATTGAAATTAATTCTTTTTCTTTTACCAAAATTTCATTTTCAGATTTAAGTTTCTTAACTTCATTATTAAGATCTTCCTTTTCTTTAATGAAAGTTAAATTTTTATTTTTCAAAAGCTTGTATTTCTTTTTCAAAACCTTGAAATCGCCGACAAGTTCATTAAAAGCATCAAATAATTCATCAAATGCAAACTCATCGCAAGGGTTATCGAACTTACCTCATCGTTGTCGTCCGCCATAAAACATACATTTGCGACTTCCTTTTGTTCTTCTTCTTCGGAAGAAGATTCTTCGCTATCACTCCAAGTCGCCACATAAGCCTTCTTTTTCTTTTTGTAGGCTTTCTTCAATTTAGGACATTCATTCCTAAAGTGCCCCGGTTTATTACACTCATAGCAAGTCAAGGGGTCTTTCTCTTTTTCTTTGTCCTTGTCCTTGTTCTTATCCTTTTCTCCTTCCCACTTTGCTCCAAATTTCTTCTTGTGGAAGGGTTTCTTTCTCCTCATGAATCTTTTAAACTTTTGGCTAAGAGAGCAGTCTCTCATCATCATCATCATCATCGCTGCTGCTCTCTTCTTCTTTTGCAGCTTTGAGGGCAATCACTTTCTTCTTCTTTGTGTCCTCCTCTACGTGCTGCTTCATTGTCAACTCATGGGTCATAAGTGATCCTAGAAGCTCCTCTAAGGGTAGAGTGTTGAGGTCCTTTGCTTCTTGGATTGCTGTCATTTTTGCTTCCCATGATCTTGGTAATGACCTAAGAATTTTCGAACAAGTTCTGAGTTAGTATATGTCTTACCAAGACTTTTTAAACCATTTACAATATCTGTAAATCTAGTGTACATGCATGCAATGGTTTCAGATTGTTCCATGCTAAACAACTCATATTTATGAACAAGAATATTAATTTTAGATTCTTTTACTTGGTTGGTACCCTCATGGGTAACCTCTAATCTATCCCAAATCTCCTTTGCGGAATTACAAGTGGAGATTCTATTAAATTCATTAGCGTCTAAGGAGCAATATAAGACATTCATGGCCTTAGCATTGAGCTGTGCCATTTTCCTATCATTATCATTCCAGTCCCTTTCGGGCTTAGGAACAATAGTGCCATCAATAACATGTGTGGGTGTACTAGGTCCATTAATTATAACACCCCATAGTTCATAGTCAGAAGCTTGAATGAATATCCTCATTCTAGCTTTCCAATATGAATAATTTGAACCATTAAACAGTGGAGGTCTATTCGTAGAATGACCTTCAGCAAATGATCCAACTTGAGCTGCCATTTGGATCTTTAGCTCTTGATCGTGTGATCAAAATCTAATGAGCACTAGCTCTGATACCAATTGTTGGCCCAGATGACAACCCAAGAGGGGGGTGAATTGGGTTCTTTAAAAATTTAAACCTTTTTGAAATATTTGTTTGCTTAGTATGTGTGGAAGTGAATGCAGATGCAAAAATAAAATGCAATCAGTAAGATAGAGATAGAGATAGATAAAGGAGACACGGCAAACACAAAGAGTTTATAGTGGTTCGGTGTATCCAACACCTACGTCCACTCCCAAGATTCACTTGGGTCCACACTATAATCTTCCTTGATTACAGCTGAGTTGTTTTACAAGCTCACAACTCAAACTTGTTGTTTTCCCGGGATCACAACGAACCCAGCGGTTTTCCGGGCTCACCAGCACAAAAACCCTAACACAAGCTATGCCAAGCTTGTACCGAGGTAAGACTACCTCCACTAGTTCAATCCCCCAGATTGAACTAGAGACAAACAATAGAAATAGTGTTTTCAAATACACAGCTCCTCAATGAGCAAATAATCAAATAGAATAACAAGGTTTAGAAAAGCCTGATTTATAGTTGGTTGCTTTTGAGCTTTTCTTCTTTTCTTCTTTTCTTCTTCTCCTTGCTGGATTGAATCAAGCCTCAGCTCCGATTCTTCACAGTTGAAGCAGTTGAGAAGGGTTGAAAAGCAAGAAACTGATCCTCTTTCTCCAATTTGGGAAATCCACCAAAACTTTGATTTGAATGCCTTGGATTCCTCTTGAGCTTTTTGGAGTAGAGTGGATTTGAGCTAGAAGGTTTTTCTCTTGAGATTCAGGCTCTCTCTTTTTCAGATTTTTGGATTGGGATTTCTCTATTTGTTTCTCTGTTTTTCCGTTTTTCGTTCTTCTTCTTTTGAATGATAGTCTTCCCTTTTTATAGATTTCTTTCAAGCCTTTTAGGAAGAAAACTATCCGTTGGAGTGTACCTTGTAACAAAATATATCCGTTAGAAATAAAGTAAAATAGAAATATTACCGTTAGAGCTGATCTGGCAATTTAATTTTTCATTCCAGGTGGGTTCGAGTCGACTCTAACTTTTCTGGAGTCGGCTCTAACTCGAAACACTTTAATCCGTTATTTTGGAGTCGTCTCTGACTTTTCTGGGATCGACAAGAAACTTTTCTGGAGTCGACTCTAACAGACGCGGAGTCGACTCTAAATCGGGGCCAGAAAAATCAATGTTCTATTTCTTCTGTGAGAGTCGGCTCTAATAGTCTCAGAGTCGACTCTAACATCCGTGCCAGATACTGGAGTCGGCTCTGTGATTCTCGAAGTCGACTCTAATGTCTGCAATCTTACCTAGACATTAGATTCGATCCAAAACACGATTTATCTCTTGATTTTGATCATTCAATCGACTTATAATCTGAAACACTTAATCAAAATCATTAGAGCCTCCATTAGTTATACTCAAATAGTTTTGTTAATCATCAAAATCATCAATTGCGTCAACACTTATATTAGGTCCCAAAAATCATTTAAGATGATATCGGACAATCCATTATCCATAAAAGAGTGGAAGTCTTGATTCTTCATTATCGAGGGAAATATCTATTCTAATTTTCTCTGAGTATGGACAAGCTATGTCAAGGACCCAAAAGCGCATCCAGAGTTATTCGGGCAAGAAAGGAAGGATTTGGTGACCCTTCACAGCGGTCGGGTATTCTTGGCTAGTGCTCTTTTGTCGGAAGATGCCCTCTTTGCGACCGGGCTTAGTCCTTTCGATCCTCAGAGTAAGTTTTTTTCCCTTTTCCTATGTCAATCGTATCCGAGCAATTTTATCATAGTCTAAATGATTGTTTGTTGTGTTTATAGCTGAAAAATCGGCGTTCATAGGCCAAATAAAAAGGAACTGGGCAAGCGCCAGAGGGAACCAGCTCTGGAGAGAAGCACATGTCTGAGAAAAAACCTTGTCTCCTCGAGACGCACTCAAAGGAGGCAAAGCAGGTCAAAGTTGGTCAGCACTCCTCCACGCCGAAGAAGAAAAAAGACGAGAGTGTTGGCGATGAGAGATAGGTCTCCCATATTGAAGGAGGACGCGGCAATGGAGGAGGGGCGAGTGGTCAAGGAGAATTTTGGAGAGGTCGCTGAAGCTTCTCATCTTCAAATAGAGGTGGTATCAGATGATCCAAATAAGACATCACCGATCTGCCCAGTAGTCCCTTCACTCAAGGGTGAACAGTTGCATTTGGTAGAGGTTAGCAACCCTAGAGCGCCTTCTACAAACGAGGGAGAACCCCCAGCCTCGACCAAGGAGGTGAGGGAAGCAAATGCTGCTGTCGAAGTTGAGAAGGAGCCATTTAACGAAGAACTCCCTAGAGGAATTTAAGGATGTCTTCCTTGAAAAGTTGCCTAATCAGTTATCACCCTTGAGAGATATCCAACACGCTATTGACCTGATCCCAGGATCCACCCTCCAAACCTTCTTCATTATTTGATGAACCCCACTAAGCATGAAGAACTATAGAAATAAGTGGAAGAATTACTTAGGAAAGGATTCATTGGGGAGAGTTAAGCCCTTGTGTAGTTCCTGCACTCTTAACCCCTAAGAAGGATGGTACCTGAAGAATGTGCGTGG
Source organism: Calamus simplicifolius (assembly GCA_900491605.1). NCBI lineage: Eukaryota > Viridiplantae > Streptophyta > Magnoliopsida > Arecales > Arecaceae > Calamus > Calamus simplicifolius. The sequence goes on along the minus strand of UESW01003912.1, from coordinate 700,076 downwards.
ACAGTAGGGCCATCAATAAAATTACTATTAAATATAGGTTCCCTATCCCCAGATTAGATGACATGTTATACATGATGGCGTGTGCCACCATCTTTTCCAAGATAGACCTTAAAAGTGGTTGCCATCAGGTTAGAATTAGACTAGGGGATGAGTGGAAGACTGCATTTAAGACTAGAGATGGTCTGTTTGAATGGGTTGTGATGCCTTTTGGGCTTTCAAATGTACCTAGTACATTCATGAGAATCATGACCAAGGTTTTGAAAGAGTATACAAAAAAAATTCTTAGTGGTCTATTTTGATGATATATTAATTTATAGCAAGACCAAAGAGGACCATCTTAACCACCTCAGATTAATCTGTCAGACCCTTAGAGAGAATAACCTTTATGCAAACCTTAAGAAGTGTGATTTCATGACGCATAGGGTTATCTTTCTAGGTTTTGTAGTAACCCTAGAAGGTATCTCAGCGGATCCTAAAAAGGTTAGGTCGATTGTAGAGTGGCCAGTACCCATGAATGTCCATGATGTCCGCAGCTTCCATGGCCTATCAACCTTTTATAGGAGATTTATTAGGGGATTTAGCACCATCATCGCACCCATCACTGATTGTATTAGGAAGGATAATTTCGAGTGGACTAAGTCAGCTAATAAGCCCTTCCTAGAGCTTAAGGATAGGATGACTCATGCACCCGTACTTAGACTTTCAGACTTTTCTAAGGTGTTTGAGGTTGCATGCGACGCGTCGGAAGTAGGCATAGATGGATTGTTAATCCAAGAAAATCACCCCATAGCTTTCTTTAGTGAAAAACTAAATGAAGCTAAACATAGATATTCCACCTATGATAAGGAATTCTATGCGGTAGTACAGGCCCTTAAGTATTGGAGACATTACTTGTTGTCGTAGGAGTTTACTTTATTTTTTGATCATGAGGAACTCCAATTTCTGAACTCCCAAAAAAAAGCTCAATTCTAGGCGCGGCAAATGGGTTGAATACATTCAGGCATACACTTTTGTCCTAAAATACCATGTCGGGATAGAAAATAAGGTAGCAGACATCTTAAGCCATAATCTTTATTGTTGAGTACTGTTAGCACCGAAGTTATAGGGTTCAACGGGATAAAAGATGAGTATGAGATTGCCCTGACTTTGGTGAAATTCATAAGACCCTTCGGCTAGGACCATCCAGTACCAGTGAAGATTATACCATCCCGGATGGTTACCTTTTTAGGGGCAATAGACTTTGTATCCTTAGAACATCACTTAGAGAGTTTCTAGTCTAGGAAATGCACGCTGGGGGTTTAGCTGATCATTTTGGAAGAGATAAGCTATCCTAGCAATAGAGGACCAATTTTACTGCCAAGATTAAAAAGGCTCGTTACCCTGATAGTAGCCCAATGTTGAACTTGTGCCGTTGCAAAACATCAAAAGCAGAACACCGATCTATATACTCCTTTGCCAGTGCTTGATCTTCCTTGGCAAGACCTCAGTATGGGCTCCATTCTAGGATTACCTAAGACCCAGAAGAAGCACGGCTCCATCTTTGTAGTAGTCAACAGGTTCTCTAAGATGGCACACTTCATCCCTTGTTCGCAAACCTTTGACGCATCTAGGGTAGCCCGACTTGTTTTAGATAGTGTGGTTAAGCTCCATGGCCTACCCAAGACCATTGTTTCTGAAAGGGACGTTAGGTTCACTAGCTACTTTTGAAAAACTCTATGGCATCTGTTAGGGACCAAACTTTATTTTTCTACAGCCTTTCATCCCAAAACGGATGGACAAACTGAAGTGGTGAACCGTAGTCTAGGAAATCTTCTTAGGTGCCTTGTAGGAGAAGACCTAGGGACGTGGGATCTATTTTGCTACTTTGTGCAGAGTTTGCCTACAACAGCTTAGTGAATAGGTCTACGGCAAGAGTCTATTTAAGATAGTCTACGAGTACAAGCCTATTCATCCACTTGATTTAATTCCTTTACCCCTCCACACACGAGTCTCAGAGTCCGCACAAGCATTTGCACAACATATCAGAAACTTACATAAGGACATTAGCCATAAAATAAATATAAGTAATAAAACTTATAAAAGACTAGCTAACTCCCGAAGAAGAGCCAAAGAGTTCTGTGTAGGGGATTCTATCATGGTTAGGCTTAGGCTTGAACGGTTTCCGTCAGGGACCATTAAGAAACTTCATGCTCGCGGAGCTGGCCCCTTTAAAGTAATAGAGAAGGTAGGACCCAATGCCTATGAGCTAGATCTACCCTCGGATTGAGGCATTAGCTCAACCTTCACTATTGCAGACCTAGTAGAGTATAGGGAACCGACAATGATTCCTAGTGAGTACTTTGGACCTAACCCTCCTTTCATGAGCGAACCTATCCAAGAGTGTCCACCATCAATTTTTTTTGAGCGAGGAGAGCAGATCGAGCGTATCCTAAATGATCAAGCCATTACGATACAGAACCGCGGTTATCAACGCTACCTGATTCGATGGCAGGGTCGCTCCGAATTTGACGATTCATGGATTACTCAAGAGGACTTGCAGTGCCTTGACCCAGACCTACTAGAGAGATACCAAAGCCAGAATAACCTATACTCGATGGGGTCGAGTTCTTCCCACTCCAGAAGAATTGGTGCGGGCACTAGGATCAGGTAGGGGATTCTTAACCCTCTGTGGATATCTGATTAGTTTTGATTCAAGTCTTGAGTTGAAAAATTAGGTTTAGTTTATTTTGAGTCCCGTCCAGTTTAGTTTATTTTAATCCTGTCTAGTTCAATTTATTTTAATGTGAGTCCTATAATAAGTTTATTTAGCTTACAAGAGGAGACACCAGTATGGGAAGAAGAAGACAAGGCCTACACATAGAAGCAGTAAAGGGATGCCCAAATGCATGCCGCCTAGATTTGAATTTTTAGCCCTGAATTATTGCAGTGAAGGATGCCCATATTGCCGCCCAGTTCTTTTAAAATTTTAACCCTGAATTCAGCCCAAATAAGCAAGTGAAGGATGCCCAATATGGTGAAGGATGCCCAATATGGCTACTCCAAATTATGGAATTTTAAATTTTCTTTCATGTATTAAAATTCAAAGGGTATCACTTTTGAATCCATATTTTAGGAAGAAAGTGGGCACCAATTTTGGAATTATTTTGAATTTTCTTTCATGAAAAGGGGCACCTCTTTTTATTTTCATATTTGTATTTACATGGGCTCTAAGTCTTTTTATTTTCATATTTGTATTTACTTGGCCCCAAGTCTTTATTTCCATATTTATATTTACTTGGAACCCAAGTCTCTTATCCTATAAAAGAGACCCTCTTGTATGTAAAAAAGGATCCAACCTTTCAATCAATCAAATACAATCAATCTGAGTCATATTTTTCTTTGTGTTCTTGTGTTCTTGCTCCTGTGTATGCCTGCATCCAAGCCGTCCAACCTTAAACCCTAGCGCCTTCTTGCCATCCACCAGTGGACGCCCAAGGACCCTCGGCCGCCCCACCTCCTTCTTCACTTCTTCTTCATCTCTTTATCTTTATTCTGATTTTCTCTTTTATTATTATCCCTTGTATGGTGATCTTGCAGATCCCTCAGTAGCCACGAATCCAGGATTCAAGGTGATCATCATCCAGGTCAGCGGATACTTGGCCGCAGATCTGTAGGCTCGAGGCTTGGTCATATAGGGTGCATCCGCCAGGCAGAGCGACCCCTTCAATACTTTGATCTTTCCTTGTGCCAGGTACACCCCATCTAATGTATTAGTAACTTTATTGAAGGAGAGCAAGCCCTACCGGAGCTTCTTAGCCTCGGCGATCTTTCTTCTTTACTTTTCTGTGGAACTGTTTCACGTGCGGAGTTACTGTGAGTTTTTCGGAATCCATCTTAGGCTATTACTTCAGGAGACTAATCAATTGCAATAATTAATCATATAAAATTTACTTGCATGCGAATTGGTCCTGCATCATAACCCATGGTTAAACATGGGTTATCCCCTATGGTTAAACTTTTTCAAAACTATCCCCCCTATTTATAGCTTTTGGAATAAAGAGGGATATCCAGGGGATATCCCCTTATCCTCCATATCAAATACAGTCTTAGAGCCCTCTGTGGACTCTATTATAGATGATAGAGGTGAGGCAGTGGTTGCCTTACTTAGTTGCTCCTGCCCACCACCTCTCTCTCTCTCTCTCTCTCTCTCTCTCTCTCAAGTCCTCATTTGGATGTGCTCAACTTAGCAAGGGTACTAACAACCTTCCCTAGCTTTCTAGTCCCCACTTGGATCATATCTAAGTAGCCCAAGGTCAACTTGAATTTAATTTTTACTAGATTTAGCACAATGATTTTATAGGAATCATTTTTTTGCACAGTCTCTTCTCTAATGAAATATGGATTTTTCTTAATACAACCTATGAGAAAATTATCAACAAGAAACTCAACATATATGACTTGAATACATTTGCTAGATACATTACTAGGATAATTAATTTAGATTCTTGTTCACCAATAACATACTCTTTTAAGTCCACTTTGGTCCCCACTTGGATCACATCCAAGTAGCCCAAGGTCCACCTAAATTTAATTTTTATTAGATTTAGCACAATTTGTGCATACGAATTATTTTTCTAGTGCAATCTCTTCTCTAATAAAATATGGATCTTTCTTGATACAACCTATGAGAGGATTATCAATAAAAACTCAACTTTATTGTCTTGAATACATTTGCTAAATATATTACTAGGAATATAAAGCCCATAACACATTTTTAAAAATTTTAGTGAATAAGATAATCCTTATTATCACACAAGCTATATCTTACAATTTAACGTTCTCCCATTATGGTAATGTGCTCATATTTCCATTAATTATTGTAATGTCAAATCATTAATCATGTGCTTTCAAATGCCATTAGAACACTGGGTAATGTCAAATATCTTTTATTGAAACTATACACAGCATAATAAATAATTAATTATAATGATTTAAAAAATATATATTTAAAACTTTCAAATTACTATCTGATTGGGTCTCATATGTTTAATTGCACCTAATAGTTTTGTGTTCGATAGCCTAATCATTGCTTGTATCTAGACTTAGTAAACAATTATGGCCCATATCAAGAATATAGTTTACGATATCATTGTCTGTAAATGAGTTTGATTGTAAATTTAGTAAACAATTATGGCCCATATCAAGAATATAGTTACGATATCATTGTCGGTAAATGAGTTTGATTGTAAATTTATTGATAGCCAAAATATGATAAGATACCATGTCCTTTAAGTCAAGAAACCACTTACAATCTTGTATACCTAGTTTATTTCTCTACCTTTAACAATACTTTGTAAGATGGATTACTAGTATTAATTGTTAATGTGATAACACAGTCGAGTTTGAGTGTAAGGTCTCACTTTGATGAAGAAGCAACTCCATGAAATCACTGTCTACTTCAATTGATTTATAATGCAATGTCGAACTTTATCTATTGTTATGGATATTTTTTGAGTGCTTACAAATATCCAATTCCCATTATAAAATACCATGCTACTTAGATTCTTAAAGTTGTTTTTGGTTCTATGAGTAATGTGTAACATATATCCTATTTGGTTCTATGAGTAATGTGTAACATATATCCTATATTATTTATGATCATGTATGCATGGAGAGATAGTCATAACTTTTTAACAATTCTTGATGTTAAAGATGCAGATGAGTTTTAGGTTGTGTTTGATAACCGATAATTTGGATAGATTACCGGTAATTTAAAAGGAGCTCACCAAATAACTATGTTTGGTACGTATTTTAAATGACAATCTATCTTGTAGTAGTAATCTAGATTACCTTAAAAAGTGATGATTATCTACAATATTAAAGATATGGTAATATGATAATTTATTTTTTTTAACAAAATTATCCTTTTTTCTTTTGATCGCTCTTTACTCGCATCCTCCTCTACTGACCTCACTGGAACCTCTGTGTCAAAGGTCCCGAGCCACACCTTCCGTAGAGTCGGGCCACGGATCTTTGCCGCCCAGCGGCCCCACAACTGTCTCCAAATGCCGCAGAACTTCTTTCGATCGGTGGCCTCTGGCATCCTCATTCGGCCACTTCAAATATCATTTATAAATATAATTTTTTTAAACATTATCATTTATAAATATAATTTTTTAAAAAATAAATATATAATAATATATAAATTTTAATAAATTTAATTTAAAGATATTTTGAAAATTTGATGTTATATGACTGGTAATCTATTTGTCATACCAAACAATCAATATTATTGTAGCATTATCTATGTATACCAAAATAATAATCAACATTACTGGTAATTATCTATCAAGTGGTAATCTATCTTGTAGGCAATTCATGTTACCATTCAGGATTACCTGGCAATGCACCAAATGCATCCTTAGGATAAAAACTTACTTTTCACGTATTCCTAAAAACCTGGGCAAATCCCTCTACTATATGTTGCTATAGGAGATGTCTTCGGGTTAACATTTAAGAAACACGAGAGAAAATAGAAACCAAAGAGAAAAAATCCTAATATAAGGAAAAATAAAGAGAGTGGGTGGATAGAAATTTGTTGACCCAATTGTTGATTTTGATGATTAACAAAACTATTTGAGTATAACATTTGACGTTACTAATGATTTTGATTAAGTTTTTCAGTTTATGATATGATTTATTAATCAAAATTATAAGACAAATCAAGTTCTAGTTTGAATCTAATGTCAAGGTAAGATTTCAGACATTAGAGTCGACACATGGAATCACAGAGTCGACTCAGAAAATGGCACAGACTTAGAGTCGACTCCCGGACTGTTAGAGCCGACTCCAACAGAAAAGACAGAACGATGGTTTTTCTGGCCACGACTTAGAGTCGACTCCGGGATTGTTAGAGTCGACTCCAGAAGTTTTTTGTGTCGACCCCAGAAAAGCCAGAGACGACTCCAGTTCAAGCAATTTGGGTATTTTCGATTTAGAGCCGACTCCAAAAAAAGTGTCAGCTCCCCCTCCTCTTTGGGGCCACCAACAGCACACCTGCATACTTGTGGTAATCGGATAGAGTTTTACTAGTCTTTATGTAGCGCTCCATAAAGAGCTAGAGAACCCCAACTAATTATCATAAGTGGCAGACACACGAAAACACATCCTGTTAAAAACTTTTCATTTTCATCTCAATTATATACACAAATCACTCAATCAACACTAAGCATCAACCTGCTCAGATAATATTTTTCATGACATTCCTCAGGCAGTTTACAAGATCACATTCACAATCGACATAAAATCCTAAGTGCACACATCATGCTCATAATTTTCTCCAAAACATAAGTCTCGTATTCATATCCAAAAAGGTCTAAAACATCATTACATCTCACTGTACACATACACATATACAAATACAAATATCAAACCACACTCTCTCAATATACAAGGCTAGCATTTATACACTCTTGCATCCAAGCAAGCTTCACCAGCTAAGGGTTCTGTCCTGCTTATCTTGTGATCCTGGCAGAAATACTCACTGATCTGAAAGAACATTTAAATCATAGAGGGATGAGACCTAAGTCCCAGTGACTGGATAACCATCTAACTATGGAGAAATAGAGAACCATAACCTCTTAATTTCAATCGTATGCTGAAACTATTTAGCTTGTACAACTCAAAGTACATTTTTAACATGATATCAGATAAAATAAAATGTAGCTTATTCTTCAAATAACATATCAGTACTGAAATACTCTATAATAACTTTTCACTGAAAGATAACTCATTAAGATAAAAATCCATGCATTACAATATGAAGATATGCATTCTTTATCTACAACCCAGACTTCCCTCAGGATCTGCTTGCCCACTGGCATCTCAAGTAAACTCTCCCTCTCGGGATAACTATTTGGCCCATTGGCCCTTTTTATATCACAACATATGCTTTTAGATCTCATGATGCTGGGCTGTGTGTGTAATGCCTCTGAGGTACCACCCTACAGTCGCCCTTCCGTAGGTGTACTCTCATCGGGTGCGTGACTAGCAACAGGATCCCCGCACAAATAGCACCCCTTACCCGTGCGGTTCACCTGGCAAAGTGCTTTGTTCCTTAACCCTGGAACCTCGGGTTTTCTCTCTGCCCCCACGGGCTATATATAGTAATCAGCTCCACTGAGCTATGATTCATGCCCCCACGGGCTGCTCACAACCAGCCCCTGGCCTGGTTAAGCATGCACTCACCCCTGATTCTGGGTTCATCGTACGATCTGTTCGCAAGGAGGTGCCGGCTCGATAGTAGTGTGCAATGCTCATGCTACAGTACAGTCTAAAGGGTGATCAGCCCCCTAGCTGCCTGATGCTCAGTATGATACATACATCATTTGTAAAGCTTTATCATGCAAATATGCCATGTATACATTAAAAATCATCGAAACTCATCATGAAACTCATGCTCGAAACTCATGTGTTTATGCTCAAAACTCATTTATCAGAATATCATATACTAGGTTCTCATTTCTCATATTTAAAACATACATAATACTCTGCTAAACATAACATACCATAACTAGGTATTAATCTCATTATACTAGCTCAAATTAACTTCTCATTGCTAGATGAGAAACCCACTCACCTTAGTAGGTTACTCCTCGACTGGTACTCAACTCTGGTATTTCGGCTCCCTGGAATAACCCTCTTGACCTACGTCAACATACAGATACGATAGCTATTAGGATTACCTCCACACGAGGTTTTCCCACGAACCATGCATGCATACATGATCTATCCTCTAATATCTCATTATTTTCTTCCACCCTTTCTCTACTCAAGATTACTTCTACTATTACCTCAAAATACACTAATCTAAGAAAATCTAAAGTCATACAAGATCTAGGGAAGCTATAGCTTACCTGGAGTCGAGCACAAACCCCAAGCTTCCCTTTCCCTTTCTCTTTCTTCCTCCTTCTTCTTCCTCTTCCTCTCTTTTCTCCTCTTCTTTCTCTCTTTCTTTCTTTCTTTCTTTTCTCTGGCTGAACCCACGTTCCCCTTTTTCTCTAATGACTTGGGGACCAAGTCATGGAAACTTAAGGGTTAAGGCATGCCAAATCTCCCTTTTGCCCTCAACACTCTTAACGCACGCTTTTTGGAAAACACGTGGCTCACTTATAACCATGATATTTTGCCCTTAGATTTTCTTTCCCAAGTTGCCCTTAACACAATTAGCAATTGACATCGGAGCCTTTTCCCATTTTGCCCCTGATATAGCATTTTTTTAATAGATTTATAGCCCAGATCATCATTTTTCACTTAAATCGATACTTTTATGTAACATTTCTAAGAAAAGACTTTACCAGCTTGAAGAACTCGATTTTAGAAATCCAACGGTTCAAACGGCATCCAAATCGGACTTGAAACGGATTAAATATGAATTTCTCAAGATTTAACTCAGAAAAACCTGCCGTCTTGGAGTCGGCTCGAACAGATTTGGAGTCGGCTCCAGCAGAAGAAGTAGGGTCGACTCCAGAAAAGTAGGGTCGACTCCTGAAAAGTAGGACTCCAGCTCTGCAGGGGTCGACTCCAAAGCGTGCCGAAAGTTTAAAACCGTGCCGGAGTCGACTCCACTCCAATTAGGTCGACTCCAACCACTAAAAACATCATTTTAGGATAAAACTCAAACTAAACTTGATTTTTCTTGTGATTTAAACCCATTAAAACTTAAGTCTCTCAATTTCTTAAATCAAACTCATTAACATTTAGAAATATACTTATTTACTCCAAAATTTCTTCTCTTTACATTTATCAAAAGGCCAACACACCCACATTTCACTGAAAACTTTCTGACTTTCATTTCAAATGAAAATGCCATAAATTACAAGGTTTTCAGGATGTTACAATTCTCCCCCTCTTAAGAAATTTCGTCCTCGAAATTTAGCTAGATATATTTTCAAATAGATGGGGGTACTTCAATCTCATCTCATCCTCTCGCTCCCATGTAGCCTCCTCTTTTTGATGATTTAACCATTGCACCTTAACTAATGGAATTCTTTTACTGCGGAGCTGCTTAATCTCCCTACTCAAGATCTTCACTGGTTCTGTTGCAAATGATAA
>UESW01003912.1:655085-688136 GCA_900491605.1 Calamus simplicifolius | reverse complement strand
ATGGTGCCATATCAATGCTAGAATGGTAGCTGTTATTGTAAGCAAACTCTATTAAAGGTAGATGATCATCCCAGCTACCAGAAAATTCCATGACACAAGCTCTCAGCATATCCTCCAGTGTCTGGATGGTTCTTTCTGACTGACCATCGGTTTGGGGATGAAATGCTGTACTGAACCTCAATTTAGTCCCCAAAGCTTTCTGTAATTCTGCCCAAAATTGAGATGTGAACCTTGGATCCCTATCTGATACTATCGATACTGGCACACCATGCCTACTCACAATTTCATGCACATATAATTCTGCTAATCTATCCAAGGTAAAGACAATCTTAATAGGCAGAAAATGAGCAGACTTAGTCAATCTATCAACTATCACCCATATAGCATCATTGCCCCTTCTGGTCTTTGGGAGTCCTACAACGAAATCCATAGTTATATGCTCCCACTTCCACTCTGGCACAAACAGAGGCTGAAGCTTTCCAGCTGGACACTGATGTTCAGCCTTAATCTGCTGACACACCAAACACTTAGATACATACTCAGCTATCTCCTTTTTCATACCATTCCACCAGTAATTCTGTTTGATAGTTCTATACATCTTAGTACTACCTGGATGCATTGAATAAGCTGAGCTATGTGCTTCCCTTAAAATCTGATCTTTCACTGATTCCACAGCTGGCACACAAACTCTGCCCTTGAATAATAACACTCCATCACCTCTAACAGAAAACTCTGACTGAGACCCACTCTGAATTAAATCTCTAGCTTTAAGCAAATGTAGATCTAGCAACTGAGCTTCTCTTATTTCTTCTAGCATTTGGGGTCTCACTCTGAAAGTAGCCAACAAGGCTCCTGATTCTTCTACAGCTAGCTCTGCATCTAACCTCCTTAACTCAATCATCAAGGGCAGCTATACGGTTCTGATAGAAGCCAATGTGGCCATAGACTTTCGACTCAAGGCATCAGCCACAACATTAGCTTTCCCTGGGTGATACTCAATAGTGCAATCATAGTCTTTAATCAATTCAATCCATCTTCTCTGCCTTAAATTCAATTCCTTCTGGGTCAGAATATATTTCAAGCTCTTATGATCAGTAAATATCTGATCTTCTTCCATACAAGTAGTGCCTCCAAACCTTCAATGCAAATATAACAGCAGCTAACTCCAAATCATGGGTGGGGTAATTCTTTTCATGGGATCTCAACTGTCTAGATATATAAGCCACTACTTTCCCATTCTGCATTAAAACACACCCCAAACCCTTCAATGAGGCATCACTATAGATCACATAATCACTGGCACTATCAGGTAGTATTAGGATTGGGGCTGAGGTTAATCTCTTTTTCAATTCATCCATACTCTTCTGGCATTCATTAGACCAATCAAACTTGATATTCTTTCTAAGCAGCTTAGTCATAGGAGAAGCCAAAATCGAGAAATTTTCTATAAATCTTCTATAATATCCTGCTAGCCCCAAGAAACTCCTCACCTCAGTCTGATTGGTAGGTGATACCCAATTCACTATAGCTTCAATCTTTTGAGGATCTACCATAATACCTTCGGCTGAAACTACATGTCCCAAGAACTTTACCTCATCCAGCCAAAATTCACTTTTACTAAACTTTGCATATAATTGCTTTTCTCTTAATATCTGCAAAACTATCCTCAGATGCTGTTCATGCTCTTCACTACTTCTAGAATAAATCAAGATGTCATCAATGAATACTATCACAAATTTATCTAGATACTCTTGAAATACTTGATTCATCAGACCCATAAAAGCAGCTGGAGCATTTGTCAAGCCAAATGGCATCACCAAGAACTCATAATGACCATATCTGGTCCTGAAAGCAGTTTAGATATATCCTCATTCCTTATTCTCAATTGATGATACCCAGATCTCAGATCAATCTTTGAAAACACTGCTGCCCCCTGCAGCTGATCAAACAAATCATCGATCCTTGGCAATGGATAATTGTTTCTAATGGTCACCTTATTCAACTGTCTATAGTCTATACACAACCTCAAGGTACCATCCTTTTTCTTCACAAACAATACTGGTGCACCCCATGGTGATATACTGGGTCTAATAAACCCTTTATCCAATAATTCTTGCAACTGACTTTTCAATTCTTTCAATTCAACTGGAGCCATTCTATAAGGTGCCCTGACTATTGGTCTGGTATCTGGGGCTAGATCTATACTGAAATCAAATCCTCTGTCAGGAGGTAACCCTGGCAGCTCCTCAGAAAATACATCTGAAAAATCCCTTACCACAGGGATATTCGTCAGCTCTAAACCATTGCCCTCTAGGCTTACTGCACAAGCTAAATAGGCTTCACATCTCTTTGCTAGCATTTTATTGGCTGACAGAGCTGAAATCACTCCTGAGGGTAACCCCCTCCTATCACCAACAAAACAGACCTCTCTATCATCAGAAGTTTGTAACATCACCTCCTTCCTTAAGCAATCTACTCTGGCTCTATGCACAGATAGCCAATCCATCCCCAAAATGGCATCAAACTCTTTCAACCTCAAAGGAATCAAATCTGCTGCTAATTTCTGACTCTCCACAGAAATATCACAACCTCTATACACTTGGTCTGCTATAAAAGGCCTCCCTACGGGCATAGATACTACCAACTGACTATCCAACTGGCCCACATCTCTAACTAGATGCTTAGCAAACTCACATGAGATAAATGAATGCGTAGATCCAGAATCAATTAAAATATAAGCATCATGATTATCGATGGGTAGCATACCTGTCACCACATCAGGATCAATCTGAGCCTCCTGCCTGGTCATGGCAAACACTCTGGCCTCGGCCCTCGGAATACTGGATGACCCTCCTGGCTGATTAACATTAGGCCCCACCTGACTGGCTGAAGCCACAACACTACCATCACCCCTCCTACTAGGCTGTCCCCTTGGCATTACTGGCCCCTGAGGAAGCCCACCAGCCTGCTGCCCTCTCCTAGGGCAATCTCTCTTCAGGTGACCTAGATCACCACAAATATAACATCCCTTATTGCCCCTCTTACATTCTCCCAAATGAAGTTTCCCACATACATTACATGGAGGTATATTTCTCCCTCCACCAGAAGGACGACCCTGCTCTCCTACATCACCAGACACCCTGCTGGTGGCAACCTGAGGCACACCCACATAAGGCTTTCTTTGAACTGGGCTAGATGCTGACACAGATACTGATCTTCTGCCCACATCACCAGGGGCTCTAAACCCAGAATAAAACTGTCCAGTCCTCTGGGGTTTCTTAAATGGCTGAGTCCCTCCCGGAGCAGAAGAATAACTAGGAGCACTTCTTTTCATTCTATCCTGCCTCCTACTCATATATTCTTTTTCAATCTCCTCGGCTTTGAGTGCTCCCTGCACCAACTCAGAGTAACTATTGTAGGTCTGCATACAGGTCTTGGCTTTAATAGGGAGATTCAATCCATCCTAATAGTCGACATCTCTCCCTCTCATCAGCCACTAAGGCCCTAGCAAACTGAGATAACTCCACAAAAGTGGCTTCATAATCTGCCACGGACATCCTCCCCTGAGTCAGACAAAGGAAATCCCTCCTCTTCTGATCCCTATAAATCTCGAATAGTATTGCTGATGAAATTCTCTTCTAAAATTTTCCCATGTCAACTCCACTCCCTGGGGCTGCCTGCCCTGAATAGATCTCCACCAACTCTGGGCTCTACCCTCCAGTAAAAAGGTGGCAATACTCAGCCTCTGCTCCTCAGAGCATCCCATCACATCAAATACTCTCTCGATCCTCTGCAGCCATGCCCCGGCCTGAATAGGATCAGTAGTTCCCTGGAACTCCAGAGCCCCTAACTTTCTGGCTCTTTCCACATTCCTCACAACCTCCGTATTTTTAGATGGAAGGCTAGAACTAGCACCCACAGCTGCTACCACAGCCTGAGTAATCATGCCTACCAACTCTGACATACTAGGCCCCTGAGTCTGTACTCGAGATGGGTCTACTGGCACAGGGGCAATAGACTGTGAAGAAGACTCTGCATCTGCTCTGAAGACGCCCTCACTCTAGCCTCATTAGATACTGGCTCGGTGGAATCACTAGAAGCCATTCTATCAATTTGACTTCTTCTAACTGACCTTCTGAGTCTACTTTGACCTTTGCTTCTATCCCTGCCTGAAGATTGCTCTGTCTCTCTAGATGCCTTTGTAGTAATCGTCCTACAAACATTATTCATTACATCAGTTTCATCATTCAATAGCTATAATCATAAACATTCAATCATCCTAGACTCATACTCATACTTATTCCCCTAGGACCTAATAACCTAGGGCTCTGATACCAAAACTTGTCAGCTCCCCCTTCTCTCTGGGGCCACCGACAGCACACCTGCACACTTGTGGTAATCGGATAGAGTTTTACTAGTCTTTATGTAGCGCTCCATAAAGAGCTACAGAACCCCAACTAATTATCATAAGTGATAGACACACAAAAACACATCCTGTTAAAAACTTTTTATTTTCATCTCAATTATATACACAAATCACTCAATCAACACTAAGCATCAACCTGCTCAGATAATATTTTTCATGACATTCCTCAGGCAGTTTCCAAGATCACATTCACAATCGACATCAAAATCCTAAGTACACACATCCTGTTCATAATTTTCTCCAAAACATAAGTCTCGTATTCATATCCAAAAGGTCTAAAACATCATTAAATCTCACTGTACACATACACATATACAAAATACAAATATCAAACCACACTCTCTCAATATACAAGGCTAGCATTTATACACTCTTGCATCCAAGCAAGCTTCACCAGCTAAGGGTTCTGTCCTGCTTATCTTGTGATCCTGGCAGAAATACTCACTGATCTGAAAGAACATTTAAATCATAGAGGGATGAGACCTAAGTCCCAGTGACTGGATAACCATATAACTATGGAGAAATAGAGAACCATAACCTCTTATTTTCAATCGTATGCTGATACTATTTAGCTTGTACAACTCAAAGTATATTTTTAACATGATATCAGATAAAATAAAATGTAGCTTATTCTTCAAATAACATATCAGTACTGAAATACTCTATAATAACTTTTCACTGAAAGATAACTCATTAAGATAAAAATCCATGCATTACAATATGAAGATATGCATTCTTTATCTACAACCCAGACTCCCATCGGGATCTGCTTGCCCACTGGCATCTCAAGTAAGCTCTCTCTCGGGATAACTATTTGGCCGATTGGCCCTTTTTATATCACAACATATGCTTTTAGATCTCATGATGTGGGCTGTGTGTGTAATGCCTCTGAGGTACCACCCTACAGTCACCCTTCTATAGGTGTACTCTCATCGGGTGCGTGACTAGCAACAGGATCCCCGCACAAATAGCACCCCTTACCCATGCGGTTCTCCTGGCAAAGTGCTTTGTTTCCTTAACTCTGGAACCTCGGGTTTTCTCTCTACCCCCACGGGCTATATATAGTAATCAGCTCCACTGAGCTATGATTCATGCTCCGACGGGCTGCTCACAACCAGTCCCACTGGTCTGGTTCAGCGTGCACTCACCCCTGATTCTGGGGTTCATCGTACGATTTGTTCGCAAGGAGGTACCGGCTCGATAGTAGTGTGCAATGCTCATGCTACAGTACAGTTTAAAGGGTGATCAGCCCCCTAGCTGCCTGATGCTCAGTATGATACATACATCATTTGTAAAGCTTTATCATGCAAATATGCCATGTATATATTAAAAATCCCCTCATCGAAACTCATGCTTATGTGTTTATGCTCAAAACTCATGCTCAAAACTCATTTATCAGAATATCATATACTAGGTTCTCATTTTTCATATTTAAAACATACATAATACTCTGCTAAACATAACATACCATAACAAGGTATTAATCTCATTATACTAGCTCAAATTAACTTCTCATTGTTAGATGAGAAACCCACTCACCTTAGTAGGTTACTCCTCGACTGGTACTCAACTCTGGTATTCCGGCTCCCTGGAATAACCCTCTTGACCTACGTCAACATACAGATACGATAGCTATTAGGATTACCTCCACATGAGGTTTTCCCACGAACCATGCATGCATACATGATCTATCCTCTAATATCTCATTATTTTCTTCCACCCTTTCTCTACTCAAGATTACTTCTACTATTACCTCAAAATACAATAATCTAAGAAAATCTAAAGTCATACAAGATCTAGGGAAGCTATAGCTTACCTGGAGTCGAGCACAAACCCCAAGCTTCCCTTTCCCTTTCTCTTTCTTCCTCCTTTTTCTTCTTCTTCTTCTTCCTCTTCCTCTCTTTTCTCCTCTTCTTTCTCTCTTTCTTTCTTTCTTTCTTTTCTCTAGCTGAACCCATGTTTCCCTTTTTCTCTAATGACTTGGGGACCAAGTCATTGGAAACTTAAGGGTTAAGGCATGCCAAATTCCCCTTTTGCCCTCAAACACTCTTAACGCATGCTTTTTGAAAAACACGTGGCTCACTTATAACCATGATATTTTGCCCTTATATTTTATTTTCCAAGTTGCCCTTAACATAATTAGCAATTGACATCGGAGCCTTTTCCCATTTTGCCCCTAACATAGCATTTTTTTAATCAATTTATAGCCCAGATTATTATTTTTTACTTAAATCAATACTTTTATGTAATATTTCTAAGAAAAGACTTTACCAACTTGAAGAACTCGATTTTAGAAATCCAACGGTTTAAACAGCATCCAAATCGGACTTGAAACGATTAAATATAAATTCTCAAGATTTAACTCAGAAAAACCTGTCGTCTTGGAGTCGGCTCTAACAGAAATAGGTGTCGGCTCCAGAAAAGTAGGGGTCGACTCCAGAGCATGCCGAAAGTTTAAAACCGTGCCAGAGTTGACTCCACTCCAATTAGAGTCGACTCCAACCACTAAAAACATCATTTTAGGATAAAACTCAAACTAAACTTGATTTTTCTTGTGATTTAAACCCATTAAAACTTAAGTCTCTCAATTTCTTAAATCAAACTCATTAACATTCAGAAATATACTTATTTACTCCAAAATTTCTTCTCTTTAATTTATCAAAAGGCCAACACACCCATATTTCACGGAAACTTTCTGACTTTCATTTCAAATGAAAATGCCATAAATTACAAGGTTCTCAGGATGTTACAAGAACAAATAGCCAAATGTGAACTTTCTAGTATCAACACATCCAGCAAAATCTGAGTCTGAATATCCCTTGATCTCAAGATCATTAGATCTTCTGTAGGTGAGCATGTGATCCTTCATTCGTTGTAAATACCTTAGTACCTTCTTTGCAGCTCTCCAATGATCTATTCCTAGATTACTTTGATATCTGCCTAGCATTCCGACAGTAAAACTGATGTCTGGCATGGTATATGTCTAAGCATACATCAAGCTACCAAAAATTTATGCATAAAGTATTTCTTCCATTTGTTTGCGTTCCATTCATTCTTTGGACATTGCATAAGGCTAAATTTATCTCCCTTCTAAATTGGAACAACACTTGCAGAGCATTTGTTCATGTTGAATTTCTCAAGAACTTTATTAATATATGCCTTCTAAGACAAACCTAACATTCCTTGTGATCTATCATGAAATATTTCGATTCCAATCACATAGGATGCCTCACCCATATCTTTCATTTCAAAGTTCTTAAAGAGAAAATTCTTGGTCTCATACAATAGGCCAAGGTCATTAGTAGCTAGCAAGATATCATCAACATACAGAATCAAAAATATGATTTTGCTCCCACTGACCTTCAGATATATACACCGATCAACGGTGTTTTCTCTAAATCTAAAGGATGTAATGGTATCATTGAACTTAAGATACCATTGTTGGGAAGCTTGCTTAAGTCCGTATATTGATTTCTTCAGTTTACACACCATGTGTTCCTTTCCTTCAAATAAAAAACCTTCAGGTTGGTCCATATAAACCGCTTCATTCAAACACCCATTTAGAAAGGTGGTTTTCACATCCATTTGATGCAACTCTAAATCATATTGAGCTACTAGTGCCATAATAATTCTAAATAAGTCTTTCTTAGAGACTGGAGAAAAAGTCTCTGTGTAGTCAATGCCATACTTTTGAGTAAAACCTTTGGCAATAAGTCTGGCTTTACAACGTTCAATATTGCCATTTGAGTCGTGTTTGGTCTTAAAGACCCATTTACACCCAACTCTTTTACAACCTTCAGGCAATTCAACAAGATCCCAGACTGCATTGTAATCCATTAATTTTAACTCATCTTGCATGGCATCTAACCATTTAGATGAATTAGTACTTTGCATGGCTTGTGAAAAAGAAACTGGATCATCATTAATACCCAAATCAAAATCTGATTCTTGTAGATAAACTACATAATCATCAGAAATAGTGGTTCTTCTTTGTCGCTGAGACCTTCTTAATGCTACTTCATTGGGTTCATTTATTGCAAGTTCATTAGTAATATCATCATTCTGTGGTGTTTGATCATTAATTTATTGTTCTTGAAAGTTAGGTTCAACAACTCTAGGAACAACAACTTGAGAAGAAGTTATAGGTGAAGAAACTTGCACCTTAACTTCTTGGATTTCCACTTTATGTGGTTCCAAGCTCCCACTAATTTCATTATTCTCAATGAACCTTGCATTTCTAGATTCAATAATTCTTGTACTATGGTTAGGACAATAAAATTTATACCCTTTTGATCTTTCTAGATAACCAATGAAGAAACCACTGGTTGTTCTTAAGTCCAATTTTTTTTTCATGTGGATTATAAATCCTTACTTCCGCTGGACAACCCCAAATATGTAAATGCCTCAAAATGGGTTTCCTTCATGTCCACAGTTCAAAAGGACTCTTTGAAACTGCCTTACTAGGAAACTTATTTAGCAAATACATAGCAACCTTTAAAGCATGCATCCACAATAATGAGGGTAATAATGAATTTCTTAACATACTCCTAACCATGTCCATTAAAGTTCGATTACGCCTTTCTGCAATACCATTTTATTCTGGTGTTCCAGGCATTGTGTATTGAGCACATATGCCATACTTTTAAGGAATTTGGCAAATGGACCAGGGTATTATCCAGATTCATCAGACTTTCCATAATATTCATCACCTCTGTTAGACCTAATAATTTTTACTTTTCTGTCCAGTTGTCTTTTAACCTCATTGATAAACACCTCTAGAGTATTTACCGATTGAGATTTTTCATGCAATAAATAGACATAGCCATAACGTGAAAAATCATCAATAAAGGTGATAAAATACTTTTCTCCACCAAAAGATAGAATATCAAAAGGCCCACATAAATCGGTGTGTATAATTTCAAGGAGCTGTTTCCTTCTTGTGGCGCTTTTCTTGATTGTGTTTTATGTGTTTTCCTTTAATACAATCCACACAAATCCCAAGATCAGTAAAATCTAAATCAGAAAGGATTTTATTCTTTACTAATCTCTCAATTCTTTCTTTGGATATACAATCCAAACGTTTATGCCATAAGTAAGCTGATTGTTCATTCATTAAACCACGTTTAGTAACAACATTATGATGCAAGGTTAACAATGTCTCAGCAAAAAGACTATCAAGCTTAAATTTGTACAAACCATCAGAAAGAATACCAGAACCAATAAGGTGATTGTGTTTAAAAAACTAAAACATCCATTTCAAATTTAAAAGAATATTCAATTGAGCTAAGTTTGGATAAAGAAACTAAATTATGAGAAATAGAAGGGACATAAAGTGTTTGGAAAAGGTCTAAATGATGTCCAGTGTCTAGAATCAAACGATAGGTTCCAACAGCTTCAACTGAAACTTTGACTCTATTTCCCATTGAGACAAAGTTTTCATTTGGGTTTATGGTTTGATCATAAGGAATCCCTACATCGTATTAGAAATATGAGTGGTACAACCAGTATCAATCCACCAAGTATTATAAGGAACTTCGGTTAGGTTTGATTCGAAACATACAAAAGCTGTAGGCTTACCTTTCTTTTCGAACCACGCCTTACGTTTTAGGCAATCTTTCTGATAGTGTCCATGCTTTTTGCAAAAGTGACACTTATCATCCTTTTGTTCCTTCTTGTGGATTTGAGCAGATGACCCATTTATCTTTAGTGGTCGTTGCTTGCTCTTTCCTTTCTTATCTTTCTTTGATTTCTTTCAGCTCCTTGCTGACCCATGAGATTAATAGAATGATTTTCATGTTTCTTAATTCTTGCTTCCTCTTGAATGAGCATACTTTGTAGTTTATTCACATTCCACTTATCCTTCATAGTGTTATAACTCATGTGAAATGGACCATACTCAGGAGGCAAGGAATTGATAATGAATTGCACAAGAAAATTCTCATTCACTTCCAATCCCATAGTCTTTAGTCTTGCTTCTATGTTTGTCATTTCAACAACATGCTCATGCATAGTACGAGAACCATCAAACTTAATGTTGGTTAAAGTACTCATCAATGTCCCAATAAGTGACTTATCAGCAGAGTCAGATTGGGAACGTGCTTCCACAAACTTCATAAATTCCTTAACACTTTCAGTAGCAGGAATTGTGGACTTGATATTGTTTGCTACAGTCATTCGCATAAACATCAGGCTAAGTCTGTTTGATCTTTTCCAAGTCTTATGGAAAGACCTCTGTTCAACATTGCTAGAGTTAGTAAGAGCAGTGGGTTTCTCATTTATGAGTGACAAATCAAGATCCAGAACATTAAGGTGAAACTGAACTTGTTCGCACCATTCAGAGAAATTAAGCCCATTGAAAGTTTGAACAGACATAGCTTGCGAATAAAGAGAAACAAGAACATATAGAATATGCTCCCACATTAATGCTTTGAGCAATATATTTAAATAAATATTCAGACTCCATCAATTAAATAATAAGTGCATATTGAAGTTCTCCTTTGGGTGATACAACAATATACTACAGTAAACATAATTGATGCTTAATTTTAATTTTACATACTTGACAATTATATATACTCAAATTAGATCTGTTTGCTATCTTTGGATATGCTAAACATTCCTAACCAAGCATATTAATTGACCACATCATGTCCATAGATTATAAATGACTAGTCAACCTTTGGGCAACCCTTAAATATTTATAATCAATGAACTTCAATATACTCATAACAATTAAACAATTATGTCATTCATTTATAAGCATCACATAATTATGAGTAATTAAATTATTTAATTGAATTTGATATCTATAACCTTCAAATTTGGCCACTTTGGTGACTAAAAAATTACATAATATAGACATCAAATTTAATTAATGAGAATATCATGCGTGAATATAAAAGACTTAAGGTACCCACATAATTTTATTGTAATGTTTTTCAAAACATCAATATCATAAATATTAGAAAGCAAAATATAAATTTTAAAAGAACCTTCTTGCTGGAGAAATATATAGGCTTTCACCTTTTATTATCAAAGATTAAATTAATAAAGTGATAATCCCTTGTTTATATGTTTGAATCATCGTTAGCCTTTTATTTTATTTTACTTTTTCCCTCCTCATGACCCTTTCCGTAAGAGCCGTGCTTCCGTGAGCGAGAGGTTCTTCATGCAGGCAAACATGACCACCGTGATTTCATGCGTGAAGACTCTTCACCCGTCAAGATCCTTTCCCCTTTTTTATTTATTTCTTTCTGTTGGAATTCCCTTCCTTCCCTCACCGTCCTCTTCCCACCGTACGTGTGAATTCATGAGGGAACACTAACGTACCAACTTACGTGGGATTTCAATAATAAAAATGGAACATACGTTTCCCCGAGAGGAATTCGTGAGATTTTTTTTTCTCATGGAAAGCGTTAGAGAGAAATTCGTGAGAAAAGGGAGGATTAAATAAATTCAAAAAAGAAAATAATTCCAAAAGAAAAAAAAAATTCTACATGAGTTTCTTTAGATGGTCAGCGCATGGAAATAATGCATGTGCATTAGAATTCTTGCCAAAAGAAAATTTAATCATCTTTAATAAAAAAAATATATATATAAATAATTATTCATAATGAAAAATCATAAATTCTTTAATCAAGGCTCTGATACCACATGTAAGATCCATTAAAAGATCTTCTTTAATAAACATAATGGCCAAATTTTTATATAAAAACATATATGAAAAATAAATCAAGAATGTGTACCTTGATCCATTGATATTCGTTGGAACGAGAGGCTGCGTATGTATTAACGATAGATTGAGTTTCTCCCTCTTTCCTAATTCTCTTCTTTTTTCTATTTTGATGGTCAAACAGACTATATATAGGAGAGAGAGGATCAATCTTATAATACGATCAATTTCTCTTTTCATCAAAGAGAAGTTATCAATAACAACTTCCAAAGATAAATCAATAAAAATTAATTTTATTAAACCATCATTATCACTTAAATTTAAATATCTAAATAAATAATAAATTAATTATATACCTACGTGGGCCACGTAAAAGGTAACGCTAACACAGAGCACTCACGATTTCGCAGCATTGCCATTGTGAGACGAACTGATATCAATTTATCTCAATTGATGTGAAAGCTCGAAAGTGTCTAATATAAAACATAGTACTAAAAAGGATTAAAAATATCAACTCCGGTGACAAAACTAATTATCATATTAAATGACATCTCCGAGTGTTCCAATCCGAGAGGAAACGATTCATAACGGCCTTACGAAATACAACGAGAAAACCACCACTTCATCCAAGTATTAGCTTGATAATATAATATAGAATCATTAGAGGCACACGAATGCTAGAAGATCCAAGGCCTGCCACTTCACCTAGCATATATGCACAAAATACGTGCAACACCATGCAGACAAACTTTATTGAATCCCAGGAAACAGCTCGTGTAGTCATCCTAACACCAGTCCCTACTTCTCAAATCACAGCTTGAAGTGGTCGAGGACAGTGTCCCTTGTTTGTAGATTGGAAAGGCGATGGTTGTAATAGTCCTGCATGAGGAGTTCCCTGTATACTGGAGGGTTCTCATCAGATAACAATTCCTTGATGGGGCCATAAGGCTACTCTTCATTAAAGATAACATTGCCACCGACAACCGAGGCCCTTCGCAGCTCGCCAGCACCCACCCGATGTACCACACTTTTGAACATGTCACTACTGACGAGCTACGCAAGGTAACATGGCAGTAAGCAGCGAGTCTTAATCAAAGATAACATATAAGCTTCGATTCACAAGAAGCGAACACGTACCCAAAGGAAATCACCGATATTTACTACGAGAGCACCGCGAATGGGAGAGACATCAACCAGTGGTTCTGGTGAAGGACTTGAAGGGTACCAAGGTCGTCTTGGATAAGCACCGTTATGAATGATGGATCCGTGTGCTTGGAGGTGCCAAGGGCCAGCTCTGGCTCTGGGCATGGGGATAATAGTGGGCATGCAGGTGTTGTCCTTTGTCATAGTTCATGTATTATTTAGGAAGCTTGGACTCAGCCCCAGAGCTTCTGATAGCAACTCACTCACAACTTCGGCTACGCCTACCATGCTTTTTCTATAATTCAGCATGGCCTCTCTGCAATGAGTTAGAGAGCAATGTTACTAGACAAAAATGATAGGATAACACTACAGCAAAAGTAGCGACTCTTTTTTCTCGACACTAAGGAAAAGCGTTGGGAGCTCCCGCAACTTGCCAATGCTTATAAGCGTCGGCAACCAACTATGCTTATTAGTGTCGGCAGCTACAGTATATAACCGTATCCCGACTCATTTTTTCTGACGCTATAGGAAACGGGAGCTTTGGTAGTGTGCCGATGCTTTTAAGCGTCATTAGATGCCAACACTTATAAGCGTCGGCAGCTTTAGCAAAGACACGTATCCCGACTCATTTTTTTTGACGCTAGTAGGGAGCGCCGGAAGCTCTGGTAGCCTGCCAACGCTTATAAGCGTTGGCAAATAACGACGCTTACTAGCATCGACAGCTTTATTTAAATTGTTCAGCGTACCAATGGTTTGAAAAAGCATCGGCATGTAACGACGCTTAAAAGCATCGGGATATACCGATACATTAATCGAGCCCTAGCCCCCTTCCTCCCCCGCGTGTTCTGATATCGCTGCCCTAGCTCCCGCCCGCCTCCCCACCGCGATTTGATCTCCGATCCTTTTCCTCCCCTCCTTCCCGCCGATCTTCACTCCGTGGACGCTCTCTTCCCCGACAGAGGTGTATCAACGTCTCTTCTTCTCTTCCCCGAAGATAAAATCTATTTTTTTACTCTTTGTCTGTATTAATTTTAACCCATGTAATTTCTTTTTCGGTCCAAGACTAGGGTTTTGGTTGTTAATTTTCATCGTGGGGATGGCTGTTGGCATCGACCTGAGGCTTGGTCCTCTGATTTGTGGACTGGAAGACAGAAAGAAAACATTCTTCTTCCTTGAAGCCGTGCCCTTTTTTTTTCAGATTTTGATCCCAAAAATCTGCTGGTAAGTCTGTTTTCTTTCTTCTTTGGGTTTTTTTTCCTCCAAATTTGACATTGATCACTATGAAAAACCTCCATGGCTTGCCAACTGCTAAGATCTTTAGGGTTTCTGTTTGCCCTTTGCCCTATTCTAGCTTCATTCACTGTTTTGAACCCGATTGAGACTTGAACCTGAGGTACATCTAGGTTCAGTCCAGTGAACCAGTACAAATTGAGCCTTGAACCTGTTTCATTTTTTTTCTAATCTTTGAACCGGTCTTGTAAACTAGGATTTAACCATATCTTGAGCCAGTTCAACCTATTTGGAATTGGTTTAACAAAATTAATTTTTTGTTAAATTTTTTTTTGTTGTTTTCCATTGTTAAACCGGCCTTATTATCATGTTTATTTTTTTCGGATAGTCCTTGAAATGTATTAATTGTATTCATGTAATGCATAATGCATATTGAGGCATGTTTTGGTTGATTAAAGCATTAATTTTATGTTTATTATTTATTTTGGCATGTTTAGTTTCAGAAATTTGGAGCATGCTATTATTTTGGAATTTGAAAATTAGGCACATGCCTAAATATGTTGTGTTTGAGTGGACCCGTTTCATTAAGTATAACTTACCTAGTTGCTTATGAAATTAAGCTTGTGCACATAAATTATATTAGATAATGATAATAATTACTTGGAATTACATTAAAGAAATAAAAAATAGAAAAGAAAAGAAGAAACCTACTCATTTATGTTCATATGGCAGCGGGGTTGTTGTTAAAGACTCATTATTAGAATCCATAAAATACAGTTATGATGGCATTGTAGTAGAACCTATTTTGTAGGTCTTGTCAATCTTGTGAAGAGTTGAGTTTCTTTTATCACATTACTATTTATTATGGCATATGCTTATACTACTAAATGTCGAACACTTTTGATGGTGAAATACATGCAGGATATTGGATAAAAGTTAGTTGTTTATCGATCATTTGTTCCACAATGGATAAAAGTTGGATAAATAAACTGAGAAATACAAAGAATATTTAAATGAAGTTCGTTATTTCATTAAATTTGGTATGGATAAAGGATCCGCAAACCGTTGAAGAACATTTGATATGGAATGATTTTTTAAGAGGTTATACTGAGTGGGTTTTCATAAAGAATTGTTAACAAGTTGGATAAATAATCAAATATTTTAATTAAAATGATCTATATCGCATTTTTATTTTAGGCAGCCGACGTATAAGACTAGGAGACGGTTGATCCTATGGATGGAGCTAACTTATTTATTAACAAGGCCAGGCGCCGTGTTGATGGACCTACTAGTAAAATAATAGTGTCTAGTTTGAACAATGATCAAAACATAGGCAGATTATGGCCACTTATTATCAAAACGTATTTGTGTTTGGAGAAGCTGTGAGCCTCACGGCCTTCACTAAATCCAATCAGTTTTTATATATACCTGCAGACTACCGGGATATCGTTGGTATCCAGCGTATCATCGAAGTAACAGGATAGCGTATCAACGCTGCTGTAATATCGATATCTCACCTTCTTCGTGCGTTCTCGAGTGTAGAATTTTGACCTCTCCTCCTTATCCTGCTCATGGAACCGTCTTGTATCTTCGAGCATGTCCTTCAGGACTCCAATCGGGATCCCATGGTTCATCACTTGAAAGAATCCCCACGTCTTCGAGGCCTTGCAGACCTCCTTGACGACTTAATTCCTTCCTCCGAGAGGCATCGTTGATGGCTTGGAGGTCGATGACCGGGATGCGGAGATCGGTTATGCATTTGGATGAAGATTTCTGGGGAGCTTGGCTGCACCGGACTCGACGAAGCCTTTCACGCCGGCTTTCGTGTCAGCAAACTCCTTGAGTTCTTTAACTCGGTCGTAGGCTGAGTGGGCTCCAGAACCAGAACCAGCTGCCTCTATTGGTGCCATGCACTAGCTCAAGTCTTTGAGGATTGGGTTGCTTGGTGCGTGGTGTTCGGCTAGGAGCAAGGATTTATGACAAAAGGCTCCTGTGATCCAAGAAAAAGAACAACGAAAATTACACAAGGGACAAAAGGCTCATCCGTAAGCTCATACGTAATCTTAGCGGCGTTGGTGAGAGTCAATGCAGCGTGCTGGAAATTGCTAATTTTAGAACACTGTTAGCTAAATTTTATTTTCGTGCCACAAAAGATGGACCGTAGAAATGGACGATGATAGTGAACAGGTTCACAGGTCGTCAGTGATGGAGATCGCCCGGTATTAGATGGTAGTAAGATGACGGATGGTGATGGATAGTGAGAGAGAGAGATTCTTTTTTCTATCATTCTTCAATGTCTAAGTTTTTTTCTTTTTCCTTTTTTTTATTGTATATATTAATTTGTGTCGTATATTATCATCTCATTCTCGTCTTTTGATATTTTGAGGCGATATGATACAGGGTATTTTTCTGCAAAAAAAAAAAAAAAAAGCCTACAAAGCAACCACTTTTGAGAAATAGGCTTGAATACTTTCTTCTATGTTTTTTTCAAAAACTAAATTTCAATCTTAACCTCCTAAATCCTTCCTACAATACGTTATGAACTGGGGCTGCCTAGGAGTCGGAGCCACCTAAGAGCCGCTTATGAGCTGAAGCTGTCTCAGAGTCGCTTATGAACTAGGGCCGCATAGGAACTGGGCCGCCTCAGGGCCGCTTATGAACTAGGGCCCCCTAGGAGCCGAGGCCGTCTAGGAGCCGCTTATGAGCTGGGACCGCCTCAGGGGACGTCACCGTGTCAGAGCACAGTTCTTATGAATTTTCTAGTAGTCCGGGTCCCACTAACCTACAACGCCATCTCGGGAGACTCGGTCTGAACCTTCTGGATGTCATTATCTCCACCAAAAATGGTTTAATGTAGTGTTGGTTGGGCATTGGGCCATGCCGGGCACAACCCAGCTAGAAGGCAAGCATTATGGTTTTATAATTATCGTTGATTTTTTTTGATTTAGATTTTATTTTTAGCTAGTAAAGATGAAGCTTTTTCTGTCTTTCAAAATTTATTCAAAAAGATTACAAATAAAAAAGGAGTATCGGTTTTATCAATTCAAAGTGATCATAGAAAAGAATTTAAAAATTATTTCTTTGAAAGTTTTTGTAATAAGCATGGCATAAATCATAATTTTTCTTCACCTAAGACACCTCAACAAAATGAAGTGGTAGAAAGAAAAAATAGAACTTTGAAAAAAATGGCCCGTACAATGTTGTGTGAGAGCAATCTTCCAAAGTACTTTTGAGCAGAAGCAATCAATATTGCATGCTACATTTTATATAAAGCTTTGATAAGATCAATTTTGAAAATGACCCCATATAAGCTTTACAAAAATAGAAAATCCAATATTGCATATTTTCATGTTTGTTTTATCTTGAATAATGAAAAATCTAATCTCAATAAATTTGATGCAAAATCTAATGAAGGTATTTTTCTTAGCTACTCTTTTTATACTAGAGCATATAGAGTTTTCAATAAAAATACCTTAGTAGTTAAAGAGTCTATTCATGTTGCATTTGATGAAGCTAATGATCTTCCATCAAAGGAGAGAAAGGTTGTTAATGATGCAGGAAAAATTGAAAATCAAGTGAAGGAACTTACCTTAAGAAAATGAAGACTCAATAGTCCAAGATAATCAAGAGGAGGTAAATGACATTCCCAATCATGAAGAACCTCAAGATAATCGTGACTTCGAAAGAGGTTGGAGGTATGTACATAATCATCCTAAAGAATTTATTACTGGTGATCCTTCACATGGTGTTAGAACTAGATCTTCATTTACACTACAAGGAAAAAAAATATTGCGACGCCCAAATGCGTCGCTATTGCGTCGCTAAAGTCGCTATTGCGATGCGCAATGACGACGTCGCTCAGAAGATCATCGCAACCTCAATTTATCGCAATTGCATCGCGTCCCAGTGACTCTTTGCGATGCAACAATGCGTTGCAATATTGCGATGCATCCAAATGCGTCGCAATATTGCGATGCATCCAAATGCATCGCTAAATTTAAAACTAATTTTTAATATTTAAAATTATTATTAAATATTACGACGCATTCAATTGCGTCGCAATATTGCGACGCATTTAGTTGCATCGCAATATTTAATAATAATATTTTAGATATAATAGCGATGCAATTTGAGTCGCTAATGCGTCGCTAATAATTTTTTTTTAAAATATTACGATGCCAGGTCATTGCGTCGCAATATTTAATAATAATATTTTAGATATATTAGCGATGCAATTTTAGTCGCTAATGCGTCGATAATTAAATTTTTTAAAAATATTGCAACGCCAAGTCATTGCATCGCAATATTTAATAATATTTTAAAAATATTAGCGATGCAATTTTAGTCGCTAATGCATCGCTAATAATTTTTTTTAAAAAAAAAATATTAAAAATTAAAATGGTTAATACAATTTCGTTACATTTAAATATTGATCAAAACATTTTTCACTCATATTGATCCAAACAATAATCATTCAATTTCCAAAAATAATTAATATATTAAAATTTTGAAGTTTTCATGTACAACATATAAAAAGAAAAAAAATACATCAAGAATCTCAGCGATCACATGGAGCTGGAGACCCTGCGACAAGCGGCTAACCATATCCTGCAAATGACGCATCTGATCTCGCACGTCTACAAGCTCCTGATCCCGGCCTCGCATACGCTGCTTGAACTCGTGCTCGACCTCCTGCCGAACCTCCTGACAAACATCCTGCTGAACATCCTCCGCAATAGATCTTCGAATGTCGTCTAAACGCTCGGCAGGAATATCACCAGAATATCGCGAGCTGAGGCCTGATGGGGAAAATATGAAGAAGTTCTAGTGCCCAGACCATAGACCATGCGGTCTCACGGCTGGGCACCAACAGCCTCCAAAAACACATGCCGACTCTCCTCTGTTGAGAGTTCGACGGGCATCTCCCCATCGGTGGAGTCGACCTGCGATGCCTGGGAGCGAAGCTCCTCGACTCGTGTCTTTGAATTATAAAATCAATAATAAATGAATTAATAAATTTCTTGAAATAAAATTTTAGAAATTAAATAGATACTACGTAAAGCTAATTTCTTACCGCAACCTCCTATGATCGCGTGTCGACCCAGGAACCGTCCCTCCTGGTGTGTGTCGCCCTGAATAGACGAAACTCACCAGGATCTCCGCCCTCCTGCTCAGACTATAACAATAAAAAAATTGATATTAGTACAAATATTATAAATAACTAAATTAGTAATTAAATTATTTATATTTTCTACCATACGGCGTCAGTGCTCCTGAATCGAAAATGAAGCCCGAAGTATGGCGGGAGAGACCCATGTCAGGACCGCCCTTCTCGGATCGACGGTTCGTGCTGACTGATGTGGACCTCCTGCACCAGCCATCGGACTGCCAGACCTACTGCCACTCGTGCCAATACCCTCTGGCACATGCGCAGGATGCTACCCGATGACCTCCAACGATGAAGCATGTCGGAGTATCGGCATCCCGTAAGAGCCTCCCATGCTGCCCTAATGGCATCATGGCTGGTAGGGTCCCACGTAAACTTTTTCTGCATTAAAATAAACAGTTAGTTTCAAAATTTATTAAGATTAAGAAATTTTATATCAGTGATAAATTGTATTTAATAAGTTTACCTGAAACTCAAAATAAAACTCCCTCGTGGCTAGAGATGGCGCCAATCGTAGCCACTGGGATCTGTACGCCTCTGAAATACGACGCTGATATGGCTGGATACATGATGCTGCTCAATAAATCTATTAAAAAAATGCATGTTTATAAGTAATTGACTTAAAAATATAAACATATATTTTAATTAGTATATACTTACAGCCCATGAGCATCAAGTCGAAGTACGGTGCGGCCGATAGTGGAAGAACTCCCGGAGATATGTGCCGATCGGCTGGATGGTAATACCAATGCAGGATCACCGCCGACTGCTGGAGAGATCGAAGGCTGTGCGATGTGTGGAGATCTGAACTCTTTATCTCCAAAGCTCATGTGATCTAATGCAGCAGGGCTACGTCCCTGCTCACTCCGTAAGTCGTCGGTAGATCTACCTCTGCCCGTCATACTGAAAATACTAAAGATTCATGCAATTAAATTATGATAATGATTGACTATGTAAAAATTTAACACTTATAAAATAAAGTTAAATTTAAAAAACCCTATGTTTAATCAGTGTCATTTTTTCGTGAAATGTTGGTTCAACATCCGATGCCATATCGGACTGCGATTCAGTTCATTATCATCAGAAGAAAACCGAACATTTGCATCTGCAATTTCTGGACATCACCATTTGGATCTCTAAGTGATGTTTCAGGAGCCCTTGTGTCGTCCTCAATTGCATGCATTTCCATCTTATCCTCTTGAAATGCAGGGCACTCGGCTGATTGACTTGATGAACTCTCCTCTAATAAGATTGTTGAACGTGGGACGATTTTAGAAACAACCCACCAATCTCGCTTGTCATTGCGCCAAACTTGGATATCCGTAGTAAAACACTTGCTGAGCTTGGGATGCAAGGATGAATGGGTCATATTTCTGCAATCTTCGTCGATGGTTCACTTCAACCAAATTGTAGTCGTTATGAACCCTTTTGCCCACAGGAACTGTCGGATCGAACCAATCGCAACGAAACAATACGGTTCATTTCATAGGCCAACCAGGGATATTCAACTTCACCACCTCTACTAACTTTCCGTAATAATCCTGCATATTACTCCAACACTTTCTCCTTTAACACACACGCCCCAGTTCTGCGTGCCTCTTGAAGCTGCTAATCGTTCAATCTGAAATTTGTACCCATTAACAAAATAGCCAGTAGAGGTTGTTATGGTCTTCAATGGCCATTGCGATAGATATTTAATGAAAATATTATCGGTTGGGGACCATGGACCGTTTACCTATAAATTAATAAGCTATTCACAACCAATTCGGAAAATAAAAGCCATGATTGAAATTGATTGAGTGATACTACTCACAAATTCATAAAACCAGTAAGCGAACTCCGTTTCTAACTTCTGTCCAATTGCAACTTGACTGATGTCGGGATTCATCTGTCGTTGTCTCACAATACATCCTTATGGGATGATAAGGATTAAAACTTATGTTAGCAATTAAATATTATGGTATATTGTAATTTAAATTAGAAGTTCCAATTAAGCATTGAAGTATACACTTACTCAATATATGGATCGACTTCTCTACAGTTCATTAGGATATAATAATGTGCTGCATTATACTCCATATCGCTAAGATTTCTTGACTTCTGCCCCCCAAATGAACGGTCGATACCTTTAAAAATTGATATTCTACCGTCATTAGGTTCTCCTTCGTCCGCACATACGTCATCGTTACGACCAAGATTCGGCTCCTCGTGTGGACGTGACCCTCAAAGTAATGAGGCAAAAGCTGAAACTTCTTCGACCAAGTGTATAGAACCTTCAACCCTTGCCTTATTACGCACATTATTTTTTAACTTCTTAAGGTACCTATATGTAAAGTTGAGACAAAAATTAACCAATTTTCTCGCAATGAAATAATATTTGAAATGTCAATATGTCTTAATGATGTATATATTTACCTCTCGAAAGGATACATCCAACGATACTGCATGGGACCAGCTATGCTCGCTTCGTATGGCAAGTGAACGGTAAATGCTCCATTGAGTCAAAAAAACTGGGAGGAAATATTCGCTCCAGCTTGCATAAAATAATTAGAATTTTCCTCAAGCTTTGCCATGGATGCAGAAGTAATGACTGTGGCAGACAACTCCTTGAAGAACAAGCTGAGCTCTGTCAATACCTTCCAGACATGTTGCGGAAGCAACTCACAAAAGCTATAGGCAATAACCATTGCATGAAAACCTGGCAGTCGTGACTCTTCATGCCGAACAACTTGAGCTTATCCATGTCCACACACCTACCGATATTTGAGGCATAACCATCTGGAAATTTTAACCCTCTAAGCCAGTTACATAAAACTTCTCGTGAATTTCTGTCAAGAGTGTAACGGCTTTAGGATAGGTCCCATCGGTACTCCTCTCAAATCACCTCTTCTGCAATACTGATTAAGTTCTTCTCTTGACTTTGCAGTGTCTTTTGTTTTTCCCGGGATGTTTAGCACCGTGTTAAATATGTTAACAAAATTTTTTCTTGATATGCATAACATCCAAGTTATGCAGGATGAGATTTGTGCTCCAATAAGGCAAATCCTAAAATATACTCTGCTTCTTCCAGTTATGTTCTTTACATATACGGCCATTTATTCTATCTGCATCTAGTTCCCAAGCATACCTCAACCCCAAATGCTCTATAGTATCAAATATCCGTGCCGGACCTAACCGGTTCAGTGAATTTTATGACTGCTTTGTTCTTTGGAAGGAAATCAAGTTACGCCTGTACGGATGATTTGGGGGCAAGAACTTCCTATGATTATCAAACCATGACTACTTACCACTCTTCTGCAATGTAAATGCATCCGAATTACATGCAATGAGGGCATGCCAGACGTCCAGCAGTGCTCCAACCAGACAACATTGCATATGCCGGGAAGTCACTTATGTCCACATCAAAGCAACTCTCATGATGAAATTCTGTTTCATAGAAATGTCGTAGGCTACGACTCCTGTTTCCCATAACATTTTCAATTCGGCCACCAACGGTTGTAGGAAGACATCAATCTTTTCCTTTGGATTTGATGGTCCTGGAACCAAAACTGTCAAAAACATTGTAGTATCTTTCATGCACTTCCATGGAGGAAGGTTATATACAGTCAGTATCATAGGCCAACATGAATACTGTTGCCCCGCTTGACCGAATGGTTGGAAGCCATCGGTACAAAGACCTAATCTCACATTCCTTATATCTTCAGCGAAATCAGGATGATTTTCATTGAAATGCTTCCAAGCTTTTGAATCTGATGGATGCCGCATTTCATCCTCTTTAGATTCATGTTCAGCATGCCATCTCATATCAACAGCTATAGCCTTAGATCTGTATAATCTCTGCAGGCATGGAGTAAGAGGAAAGTAATGCATCCTCTTGTAAGGAACACTTTTCCTCCTACTTGTACTAGCTCCCCCTTCGCCATTTTTGTACCTCGATTGCCCACAATCTTACACCATCTCAGCTCTGAGTCTTCACCCCAATATATCATACAATTGTTCAAGCAACAATCAATCTTATTAACCGGGAGCCCAAGCCCATGCAACAACTCTTTGTTGAGTAAAAACTGTCTGCTACAACATTATCATTGGCAAAATTTCCTTGATTAACCTAGCTACAGAATTAAACGCCTTTTCTGATAATCGATGTTCTGCCTTAATATTCAACAACCGAGCAGCCGTAGACAACTGGGAATGACCCTCACAACCAGGATACAATTCTTGATTTGCAGCACGCAACATATCATAAAATTGTTGTGCATCTGGATTTGGTTCTTCCATAAAATTATTCTAATTGAATTCATTACCCGATGCATTCATCACCATTTCTTCATATGTGTTTAAATTCACAAATGGTTCATCAACGGGAATTAACACTTGTTAGCTTGTAACAACTGCTGGAATTTCCTCTGGTTCACCATGACAGTACCAAACATCGTAATCAGGAATAAACCCCTTTTTACACAGATGCACCTTAACAGTTTCAACATCTCTGTAGGCTTTATTCTGACACCTGTGATAGTTGCATGGGCACCTAATCCTAGGCCATCCATCCATTCAGATTGGCTACATACAAATGCGATAAATTCTTCCAATCCATTCAGAAAATTTGGATTAAGCAAGCCATCTTTTATCCTTGCATACATCCACGAGCGAGCCCCGCTCATTTTTGACCGACTTATACAATTTTTGGTAAACCATTAAAGGAAACCACATTATAAAATTATATTAGTATTACTAAATATATAACTAAATTATTTCTTTTACACAACTAAGGTTAATAACAACCATTTAAATCATTTATAACTAAACCAAAAATTTTTTAGACAACTAAGGTCCCTACCCTGCAAGGCCGGGCCACGGCTACGATCCTTGGCGTGCTAGCAAGGACCGAGGCACAGGTTCATTCCAGGCTAATGCTAGGGCTTGAGTTCGGGTCGGGCCGCAAGGCGATCCGTTCAATCATGAGACTTCACAAGCATTCAAGTGCCTAAATTAATTCCACCTTCACTCTATGTCTAAAAGGTAAGCCCTATCCCATTCAAGAATATTTTTTGATATGTTATTCTGCTATTAATTATCATCGATCGGTTACGTTGAAATTTCAGCAGCATTTCCCCATGTGTTCTCCTAAATGTGTGGCATATATGCCACACTAGGAGAACATATGAACAAATACAAACCGCAATCTCAACCAACAATGATTAATAGCAGACTAACATATCGCAAAAAATATTCTCAAACTGTCCACCAGGACAATTTAAGAATTTACAAGACTAAGTCTTACAAATTCTCAAACGGGTCTAAAGGTTATTGTGCTGTGATTAATAATATGAAAATCCGAAGACAATCGAACTTATACTTGTTATTCTTAACTTCTTGTCAATTATACATATATAGGAATAGTGTTCTATATATATAGTCACTGACTTCTTAAGATTATTATGTCGAATATAAATGTTTGTGAAAACTAAAATATAAATCATTGAAACTACTAATTTGTTACTGAAAATTAAATAAAAATACAACAAGACTTTCTATCTAGCATTACATAATTTAATGCATCATTCAATTTGAAGCAGAATGTAAATAATCAAGACATAACAATTGTAAATAACTACAAATGCACAAATATTGCATAAACAGCTATAAAGAAATGAAAAGCTACGACTGCAATTTTGAAATTAGCTAATCTAAAGAGTTATGGTTAATAAGCTAAATTAGTTGACCTAAATAGCTAAGCTAATTCAGCTCGACCTATATAAAGAGTTTTTATTGATGATCTAAAGAGATAAGGTTGATGGTCTAAAATCAGCTTACTTGAGAAGTTAAAACTGATAAGCTAAATTAATTGAGCTAAATAGCTACGATTTATGAGTTTAATCAGTTAATTTAAAGAGTCATGATTGATGAGCTAAATCAGTCTATCCAAAGAGCTACGACTAATGATATAAATTAATTAATTTATAACTAATCTAATAAAAAATTAGATTAGTAGTAACATTTTTTTAAAAATTAAGTTGCCCATGTTTTGAAAATATATTTATATTTTTTAATATTGTCATCAAATTATTTGAAAATATTTTAAAAACAAAAAAATGATGGAATCTAATTTTTTTGTGTTAATTTTTTTCATGAGTGTTTTTTTTTTTAAATTGAAGGAGCCGGGGGGGTGGGGAAAACCCCCCTAGCTGTTACTTTTTTTTAAAAAAATTAAGTTGCCCATGTTTAAAAATATATTTATATTTTTTAATATTTGTCATCAAATTATTTAAAATATTTTTAATATTTGTCATCAAATTATTTAAAAATATTTTTAAAAATAATAAAATAAAATAGAATCTAAATTTTTTGTGTTAATTTTTTTTCATGAGTGTTAATTTTTTTTTTGAAGGGGCCGGGGGATGAAAAAAACCCCTCTAGATGTTAATTTTTTTTTAAAAAAATTAAGTTGCCCATGTTTTAAAAATATATTTATTTTTTTAATATTTGTCATCAAATTATTTAAAAATATTTTTAATTTTGTCATCAAATTATTTGAAAATATTTTTAAAATAATAAAATATAGAATCTAAATTTTTTTGTGTTAATTTTTTTTCATGAGTGTTAAAATTTTTTTTTTGAAGGGGGCCGGGGTGGGGAAAACCCCCCTAGCTGTTACTTTTTTTTGAAAAAAATTAAGTTGCCCATGTTTTTAATATATTTATTTTTTAATATCATCAAATTATTTAAAATATTTTTAAAAATAATAAAAATATGATAGAATCTAATTTTTTTAAATTTTTTATGAGTGTTAATTTTTTTTTAATTGAAGGGGCCGGGGGGTGGGAAAAACCCCCCTAGTTGTTACTCCTTTTTTTTGTGGCCTGGCAACCGTGGCCAGGCCACGGCCGGCCACGCGGCCGTGGCCGGAGAAGACGAACGGGAGGGGGGGTAGGGAAAACCCTCCATAACTGTTTTTTTTTGGTGGCCTGGCCACCGTGGCCAGGCCACGGTCGTGGCCTGGCCGGAGAGACGAAGGGGGGTGTGGGGAAACCCCCCCCCCCCCCCCCAAACTGTAAATTTTTTTTTGGTGGCCTGGCCACCGTGGCCAGGCCACGGTAGCGGTCGTGGCTGGAGATGACGGCCACGGCCGTGGTCGTGGCCGGAGAAGACGAAGGGGAGTGGGGAAAACCCCCCCAAACTGTAAATTTTTTTTTTGGTGGCCTGGCCACCATGGCTAGGCCACGGCCAGCCACGACAGTGACCGTGGCCGGAGAAGATGGCCATGGCAGCAGCCGTGGCCGGAGATGACGGCCACGGCCGTGGCCGTGGCCGGAGAAGTAGAAGGGGGGTGGGGAAAACCCCCCCAAACTGTAATTTTTTTTTTTTATGGCCTGGTCACCGTGGCCAGGCCACGGCAGCGGCCATGGCCAGAGAAGACGGCCATGGCAGCGGTCGTGGCCGGAGATGACGACCATGGCAGCGGTCGTGGCCGGAAATGACGGCCACGGCCGTGGCCGTGGCCGGAGAAGACGAAGGGGGGGTGGGGAAAACCCCCCCAACTGTAAATTTTTTTTGTGGCCTGGCCACCGTGGCCAGGCCACGGCCGGCCAAGGCAGCAGCCGTGGCCACAGAAGACGGCCATGGCCGTGGCCGTGGCCGGAACCTATTTTTTAAAAAAAAAATTGAGGAGGAGGGGGGCTTACCTCGATCGAGAGGGGATGCCACCGGAGTGGGGGAGCTTCCGTCGGGGGAGAGCTCGGGGGGAGCCGGAGGAGCGGACGGACAACGACGGCTAGGTTAAGAAGAGGAAAAAGAAGAGAAGCCGGGGGGGGCCGGCCCGACCAAGCATTATATAGTAGTGATTAGCGACGCAATATATGCATCCCTAATCACTCGCTTTTTTTTAAAAAATTTATTATGGATTAGCGACGCAACAATGCGTCGCTAATCCATCGCTAATTTGGCCTTTTATTATTTTATGCAAAAGTTAGCGACGCAACTAATTGCGTCGCTAATGAGTCGCTACTTTGGCGCCAATGTCCGGCGAAAAAATTATTTTTATTTTCTAGAAAATTGCATCACTAATGCATCGCAATATTTTTTAATAAAATAACTGATAAATTTATATTTTCTAAAATAATTGCGACACATATATTGCGAAGCAATATTTTTTTAAAATTTTTTAATTATATTTATTTTTCTTAAAAACATTGCGATGCAATACATGCGTCGCAATATTAAAAATTATTTTTCTAAAAAAATTTTTTATTTTCTAGAAAA
The DNA here is from genome assembly GCA_900491605.1 of Calamus simplicifolius. Taxonomy (NCBI): domain Eukaryota; kingdom Viridiplantae; phylum Streptophyta; class Magnoliopsida; order Arecales; family Arecaceae; genus Calamus; species Calamus simplicifolius. Next base: position 660,236 of record UESW01003912.1, on the reverse strand, counting down.
CTGCATCGCTAATGCATCGTAATATTTTTTTAATAATTATAACTGATAAAAATTATATTTTTTAAAAATAATTACGATGCATATATTACGTCGCAATAGTTTTTTAAAATTTTTTAATTACATTTATTTTTTAAAAAATATTACGATGCAACATGCGTCACAATATTAACAATTATTTTCTGTGATAAATTTATTTTTATTTTCTAGGAAATTGTATCGCTAATGCGTTGCAATATTTTTTTAATAATAATAACTGATAAAATTTATATTTTTTGAAAATAATTGCGAGCATATATTGCATTGCAATGTTTTTTTAAAATTTTTTAATTACATTTATTTTTCTAAAAAAATATTGCGACGCAATACATGCATCACAATATTATTTTCTCTGAAAAAATTATTTTTTATTTCTAGGAAACTGCATCGCTAATGCATCGCAATATTTTTCTTATAATTATAAATGATAAAAATTATATTTTCTAAAAATAATTATGATGCATATATTGTGTCGCAATGTTCTTTTTAAATTTTTTATTACATTTATTTTTCTTAAAAATATTGCGACGTAATACATCGTAATATTAAAAATTATTTTTCTAAAAAAATTATTTTTATTTTCTAGGAAATTACATCGACTGATCTCAGACCGTGGCGATCGGACCGATCGACGACGATCCGATGGTTGCGATCGATCCAAGCCGTGATCCCAGACCGTTGCGTCGATTGATCTCGGACCGTTGGGATCGGTCCGAGATCGGCGACGATCCGACGGTTGCAATCGATCCAACCCCTGATCCCGATTGGCCACGACCGATCCCGAACCGTTGCGATTGATCCGAGATCGTCGACGATCTGACGGTTGCGATCGATCCAAGCCGTGATCCCGATCGGCCACTACCGTTCTCGGACTGTGGCGATCGGTCCGATCGGCGACGATCTGACGGTTGCGATCGATCCAAGCCGTGATCCCGATCGGCACTACCGTTCTCGGACCATGGCAATCGGTCCGATCGGCGACGATCCAACGGTTGCGATTGATCCAAGCTGTGATCTCGATCGGCCACGATCGATCCCGGACCGCAGCGATCGGTCCGATCGGTGATGATCTGACGGTTGCGATCGATCCAAGCCGTGATCCTGATCGGCCACGATCGATCCCGGACCACGGCGATCGGTCCGATCGGCGATGATCCGATTGTTGCGATTGATCCAAGTCGTGATCCCGGACCGTTGCATCGACTGATCCCAAACCGTTGCGATCGGTCCGAGATCGTCGATGATCCGACGGTTGCGATCGATCCAAGCCCTGATCCCGATCGGCTACGACCGATCTCGGACCGTTGCGATCGGCCCGATCGCCGACAATCTAATGGTTGCGATCGATCCAAGCCCTGATCGATCCGGTCGGCGATGAACGATCTCGGACCATCGCGATCGGTCCGATCGGCGACGATCTGACGGTTGCGATCGATCCAAGCCGTGATCCCGATCGGCCACGACCGATCCCGAACCGTTGCGATCGGTCCGAGATCGCCGACGATCCGATGGTTGCGATCGATCCAAGCCGTGATCCCGATTGGCCACGACCGATCTCGGACCATGGCGATTAGTTCAATCGGCGATGATCCAACGGTTGCGATCGATCCAAGCCGTGATCCCGATCGGCCACAACCGATCTCGGACTGTGGCGATCGGTCCGATCGGCGACGATCCGACGGTTGCGATCGATCCAAGCCGTGATCCCGATCGGCCACTACCGTTCTTGGACCGTGGCGATCGGTCCGATCGGCGATGATTCGACAGTTGCGATCGAACCAAGTTGTGATCCCGATCGGCCACGACCGATCTCGGACCATGGCGATCGATCCGATCGGCGACGATCCGACGATTGCGATCAATCCAAGCCGTAATCCTGATCGGCCATGACCGTCCCGGACCGTTTGTGATCGGTCCGAGATCACCGACGATCCGACGGTTGCGATCGATCCAAGCCATGATCCCGATCGGCCACGACCGATCCTGGACCGTTGAGATCGGTCCGAGATCAGTGACGATCTGACAGTTGCGATCGAACCAAGCCATGATCCCGATCGGCCACGACCGATCTCGGACCGTGGCGATCGGTCTGATCGGTGATGATCCGACAGTTGCGATCGATCTAAGCCCTGATCCCGATCGGTCATGATCAATCTCGTACCATGGCGATCGGTCCGATCGGCGACGATCCGATGGTTGCGATCGATCCAAGCCGTGATCCCAATCAGCCACTACCGTTCTCGGACCATGGCGATCGTTCCGATCGGCGACGATCCTACGGTTGCAATTGATCCAAGCCGTGATCCCGATCAGCCACGAACGATCTTGGACTGTGGCGATCGGCGACGATCCGACGGTTGCGATCGATCCAAGCCGTGATCCCGGACTGTTGCGTCGACTGATCCCGGACCGTTGCAATCGGTCCAAGATCGCCGACGATCCGATGGTTGCGATCGATTCAAGCCCTGATCCCGATCGGCCACGACCGATCTCGGACCGTTGCGATCGGTCCGATCACCGACGATCCGACGGTTACGATCGATCCAAGCCCTGATCGATCCCGATCGACAATGAATGATCTCAGACTATCGCGATCGATCCGATCGACGATGATCGATGGTTGCGATCGATCCAAGCCATGATCTCGATCGGCCACGACCGATCCCGGACCGTTGCGATCGGTCCGAGATCGCTGACGATCCGACGGTTGTGATCGATCCAAGCCCTGATCCCGATCGGCCACAACCGATCTCGGACCGCGGTGATCGGTCCGATCGATGACGATCCGATGGTTGCGATCGATCCAAGCCCTGATCCCGATCAGCCACGATCAATCTCAGACGTGGCAATCATCCGATCGCCGACGGTTGCGATCGATCCAAGCTATGATCCCGATCGGCCACAACCGATCTCGGACGTTGCGATCGATTTGATCGCCGGCGATCCGATGGTTGTGATCGATCCAAGCCCTAATCGATCCCGATCGGCCACGACCGATCTCGGACCGTTGTGATCAGTCCATCGGCGATGATCCGATGGTTGCGATCGATCGAAGCCATGATCGATCCCGATCGGCGATGACCGATCTTGGACCGTCACGATCTATCCGATCGGCAACGACCTGACGGTTGAGATCGATCAAAGCCATGATCGATCCCGGTCGGCGACGATCGATCTCGGATCGTTGCGATCGATCCGTTCGGCGTCGCAATATTTTTATTTCATAATCTTTTTAATATTTTTATAAAATTTATTTTTTAAAAAAATATTGCGACGCAGAGAGTACTTGCGTCGCTAAATAAAAATTATTTTTATTAATTTACTATTTATTGCATCGCTATTGCGTCGTTATCTAACATAATTAATTTTTTAAAAAATATTACGACGCATAGGGTTGCGTCGCAATTTTTTAATTTGATATTATATTATATAAAAATTAATTTATTTAAAATAATTACGATGCAAATAGAGCATCGTAGATTAAACATAATTTTTCTAATTTTCTAGTTTATTACGTCGCTAATGCGTCGCTATTTAACATAATTAATTTTTTAAAAATATTGCGACGCAATGAGTTGCGTCACAATATTTTTTTCTCATAATTATATTTTATAAAAAATTAATTTTATTTAAAATATTTGCGATACAATTATTGCGTCGCTAAATTAAAAATATTTTTTTAATTTTCTGTTTATTGCGTGCTATTTAATGTAATTAAATTTTTTAAAACATTGCGATGCACTGAGTTGCATCATAATTTTTTCTCATATTTAAACTTTATTAAAATTAATTTTAAAATAATTGTGACACAATTAATGCGTTGCTAATTAAAAATAATTTTTTTAATTTTTTGGTTTATTGCGTCGCTAATGAGTCACTATTTCAAATAATTAATTTTTTTAAAAAACATTGCGACACATAGAGTTACGTCGCAATATTTTTTTCTTATATTTATATTTTAAAAATTAATTTTATTTAAAATGTTTATGACGCAATTAGTGCATCGCTAAATAAAATAATTTTTCTAATTTTCTGATTATTGCATCGCTAATGCGTCGTTATTTAACATAATTAATTTTTAAAAATTGCAATGCACTGAGTTGCGTCGCAATATTTTTTTCTCATATTTTTATTTTATAAAAACTTAATTTAAAAATATTGCGATGCATTTCTTGCATCGCTAAATAAAAAAATTACTTTTTTTGATTTTCTGGTTTATTGAGTCGCTAATGCGTCGCTAATTGCGTCGCAATGATTTATTGTCGCAGATGCGTCGCAAAGTGGTCATAATGTAGCGACGCAGTATTGCGTCGCTAAATTTGCGTCGCTATTTAGTATTTTCTTGTAGTGTTAGAGATGCATATAATAGCTTAGCATTTGTTTCTCACATTGAACCTAAATGCTTTGATGATGCTAAGGATGATGTAGAATAGATCAATGCTATGCATGAAGAATTAAATCAATTTGAAAGAAACAATGTATGGATCTTAGTAGAAAGACCTCATGATCATCCAATTATTGGGACTAAATGGATATTAGAAATAATTGGATGAGCATGGTAACCATAGTTAGGAATAAAGCAAGACTAGTAGCTAAAGGTTACAATCAGGAAGAGAGAATTGATTTTAATGAAGCTTATGCTCCTGTTGCTAAACTAGAAGCTATTAGATTACTACTTGCTTTGCATGCTTTATGAACTTTAAATTATATCAAATGGATGTCAAGAGTGCTTTTCTAATGGATATATTGTTGAACAAGTGTTTGATGAACAACCATTAGGATTTGAGAACCACTTGTTTCCAATTCATGTTTTCAAATTGAATAAGCTTTGTATGGTTTGAAACAACCTCCTCGAGCAGGTATAACAGATTAAGCAAATTCTTGATTAGCAATAAATTCATTAGAGGAAATAACGATACAACTTTATTCATTAAGAGAGAAAATGATGATATGCTTATTGTTCAAATTTATGTAGATGACATCATTTTCGGTGCTACTAATGAACTATTATGTCAAGACTTGCTAAGCTTATGCAGGAGAGTTCAAGATGAGTTTGATGGAAAAATTAAATTATTTTCTTGGGCTACAAATAAAGCAAAGTGATGAAGGAATCTT
>UESW01003912.1:617077-650675 GCA_900491605.1 Calamus simplicifolius | reverse complement strand
GCCGAGATCCGACGATGCGATCGATCCAAGCCCTGATCCTGATGGGCCACGACGATCTCGGACCACAGCGATCGGTTCGATGACGACGATCCGATGGTTTGCGATCGATCCAAGCCCTAATCCGATCGGCCACGACCGACTCGGAGCGGCGATCGGTCCGATCGCCAGCGATCTAACTGTTGTAATCATCCAAGCCTTGATCCAGATCGGCCATGACCGATCTCGACCGCGGCGATCGGTCCGATCGCCGATGATCCGATGGTTGCGATCGATCCAAGCCCTAATCCCGATCGGCCACGATCAATCTCGGACCGCGTGATCGATCCGATCACCGATGATCTGACGGTTGCGATCGATCCAAGCCTTGATCCTGATCGGCCATGACCGATCTCGGACCGCGGCGATTGGAACGATCGCCGAACGATCCGATGGTTTGATCGATCCAAGCCCTGATCCCGATCGGCCACGACCGATCTCCAACTGCGGCGATCGGTCCGATCGCCGATGATCCGAGGTTGCGATCGATCCAAGCCCTGATCCCGATCGGCCACGACCGATCTCGGGATCGCGGCGATTTGTCCGATCAACCGACGATCCGACGGTTGCGATCGTCCAAGCCCTGATCCCGATCGACCACGACCGATCGGACCGCAGGCGATCGGTCCGATCGCGACGATCCGACGATTGCGATCAATCCAAGCCCTGATCCCGATGGCCACGGCCGATCTCGGACCGCGCGATCGGTCCGATCTCGATGATCCGATGGTTGCGATCGATCCAAGCACTAATCCCGATGGCCACGACCGATCTCGGACCGCGGCGATCGGTCCGATCGCCGACGATCTGACGGTTGCGATCGATCCAAGCCCTGATCCCGATCGGCCATGACCGATCTCGGACCGCTGCGATCGGTCCGATCGCCGTGATCTGACGATTGCGATCGATCCAAGCCCTGATCCCGTTCGCACGACTGATCTCGGACCGCGGTGATCGGTCTGATCACCGACGATCCGACGGTTGCGATCGATCCAAGCCCTGATCCTGATCGACCACGACCGATCTCGGACCTTGGCGATCGGCCCGATCGCCGAAATCGACGGTTATCGATCCAAGCCTGATCCGATCGGCCAAGACCGATCTCGACCACTGAATCGGTCTGATCGCCGACGATCCGACGGTTGCGATCGATCCAAGCCCTTATTCCGATCGACAACGACCGATCTCGGACCGCGGCGATCGGTCTGACGCCGACGATCCGATGGTTGCGATCGATCCAAGCCCTGACCCCAATCGCCACGACCGATCTCCAACATGTAGATTGGTCCGATCACCGACGATCCGACGGTTGCGATCGATCCAAGCCTGATCCGATCGCCATGACCGATCTCAAACAGCAGCGATCGGTCCATCGCGACGATCAGACGGATGCGATCGATCCAAGCCATGATCCCGATTGGCCACGACCGATCTCGACCGCGGCGATCGATCCGATCGCCGACCATTCGATGGTTGCGATCGATACAAGCCCTGATCCCGATCGGCCACTACCGATCTCGGATGCGGCGATCGTTCCGATCGCCGACCATCCGACGGTTGCGATCGATCCAAGCCCTGGTCTCGATCGCCACGACCATCTCGGACCGCGGCGATAGGTCCAATCGCCGACGATCCGATGGTTGCAATCGATCCAAGCCCTGATCCCGATCGGCCATGACCGATCTCGGACCGGCGATTGGTCCAATCGTCGACGATCCGACGGTTGCGATCGATCCAAGCCCTGATCCCGATCGGCCACGACCGACCTAGGACTGCAGCGATCGGTCCGATCGCCGACGATCCGATGGTTGCGATCGATCCAAGCCCTGATCCCGATGGCCATGACCGATCTCGACCGCGGCGATCGGTTCGATCGCCGACGATCCGACGGTTGCGATCGATCCAAGCCTAATCCCGATCGGCCGACCGATCTCGGACGCGGCGATCGTCCGATCGCCGAGATCCGACGGTTGTGATCGATCCAAGCCCTGATCCATCGGCGACGACCGATCTCAGACCGTGTAGATCGGTCCAATCGCGACGATCGACGGTTGCGATCGATCAAGCCCTAATTCTATCGACAATGACCGATCTCACCGCGGCGATCGGTCCGACCGCCGACGATCCGACGGTTGCGATCGATCCAAGCCCTGATCTCGATCGACCATGACGATCTTCGACCGGCGATCGGTCCGATCGCCGACGATCCGACGGTTGCGATCAATCCAAGCCCTGATCCCGATCGGCCACGACCGATCTCGAACCGCAGCGATCGGTCCGATCGCCGATGATCCGATGGTTGCGATCGATCCAAGCCCTGATTCTGATCGACAATGACATCTCATACCGCGGCGATCGGTCCGACGCCGATGATCCAACATTGCATCGATCCTGCCCTGATCTCGATCGGCCACGACCGATCTCCGACCGCGGCGATCGGTCCGATCGCCGATAATCCGATGGATGCGATCGATCCAAGCCCTGATCTCGATTGGCCACGACCGATCTCGGACCACGGCGATCGGTTCGATCGCCGACCATCCGATGGTTGCGATCGATCCAAGCCATGATCCGATCGGCCACTACCGATCTTGGACTGCGGCGATCGTTCCGATCGCCGACCATCCGACGGTTGCGATCGATCCAAGCCCTGATCCCGATCGGCCACGCCCGATCTCGGACCGTAGCGATCGGTCCAATCGCTGACGATCCGATGGTTGCGATCGATCCAAGCCCTGATACCGATCGGCCATGATCAATCTCGGACCGGCGATCGTTCCGATCGTCGACGATCCGACGGTTGCTATTGATCCAAGCCCTGATCTCGATCGACCACGACTGACCTCGGACAGCAGCGATCGGTCTGATCGCCGACTATCCGATGGTTGCGATCGATCCAAGCCCTGATCCCGATTGGCTACGACCGATCCTGGACCGCGGATCGGTCCGATCGCCGACGGTCCGACGGTTGCGATCGATCCAAGACCTGATCCCGATCGGCCGCGACGTTCTTGGACCGCTGCGATCGGTCCGATCACCGTCGATCTGATGGTTGCGATAATCAAAGCCCTAACCCCGATCGGCCACGACGATCTCGGACCGCGGCGATCGGTCCGATCACGATGATCCGATGGTTGCGATCAATCCAAGCCCTGATCCTGATCGACCACGACCGATCTCGAACAGTGGCGATCGGCCCGATCGCCGAAGATCCGACGGTTGCGATCGATCCAAGCCATAATCCCGATCGGCCATGACCGACCTCGGACCGCAGCGATCGGTCCGATCGCCGACGATCCGACAGTTGCAATCAATCCAAGCCCTAATCCCGATGGCACGACCGATCTCGGACCGCTGCGATTGGTTCGATCACCGACGATCCGATGGTTGCGATCGATCCCAGCACTAATCCCGATCGGCACGACCGATCTCGGACAGCGGCGATCAGTCCGATCGCCGACAATCTGACGATTGTGATCGATCCAAGCCCTGATCCTGATCGGCCACGACCGATCTTGGACCGCTGCGATCGGTCCGATCGCCGATGATCCGAGGTTGCGATCGATCCAAGCCCTGATTCCGATCGACAACGACCGATCTCGGACCGCGACGATCGGTCCGACCGCGACGATCAGATGGTTGCGATCGATCCAAGCCCTGATCCCGATCGGCCACGACCGATCTCCGACAGCGGCGATCGGTCCAATCGCCGACGATCCGTCGGTTGCGATCAATCCAAGCCCTAATCCGATCTGCCACGACCGATCTCGAACAGCAGCGATCGGTCCGATCGCCGATGATCCGACGGATGCGATCGATCCAAGCCCTGATCCTGATTGCCACGACCGATCTCGGACCACGGCGATCGATCCGATCGTTGACCATCCGACGGTTGCGATCGATCCAGGCCCTGATCCCGATCGGCCACTACCGATCTCGACTGCGGCGATCGTTGATCGCTGACCATCCGATGGTTGCGATAGATCCAAGCCCTGATTCGATCGGCCACAACCAATCTCGGACCACGGCGATCGGTCCAATCGCCGACGATCGACAGTTGCAATCGATCCAAGCCTTGATCCCTATCGGCCATGACCCATCTCGGACCGCGGTGATCGGTCCGATCGTCGACGACTGACGGTGCGATCGATCCAAGCCTTGATCCCGGTCGGCCACGACCGACCTAGGACCGCAGCGATCGGTCCGATCGCCGACGATCCGACAATTGCGATCGATCCAAGCCCTGATCCCGATTGGCTACGACCGATCTCAGACCGCGGTGATCGGTTCAATCGCCGACGATCCGACGGTTGCAATCGATCCAAGCCCTAATCCCGATCGGCCTTGACCGATCTCGGACCACGGCGATCGTTCTGATCGCCGACGATCTGACAGTTGCGATCGATCCAAGCCCTGATCCCAATCGGCCACGACCGATCTCGGACCATGGCGATCGGTCCATCGCTGACGATCCGACGGTTTGCGATCGATCCAAGCCCTGATTCTGATCGACAATGACCGATCTCGGACCGCGGTGATCGGTCCGACCACCGACGATCTGACGATTGCGATCGATCCAAGCTGATCCTGATCGGCCACGATCGATCTTCGACCGCGATGATCAGTCCGATCGCCGACGATCCGACGGTTGCGATCGACCCAAGCCCTGATCCCGATCGGCCACCCGATCTCGAACCGCAGCATCGGTCTGATCGCCGACCATCCGATGATTGCGATCGAAGCCCTGATCCGGATCGACCACGACCGATCTTGGACCGTGGCGATCGGCCCGATCGCCAAAGATCGATGGTTGCGATCGATCCAAGCCATGATCCCGATCAGCCACGACCGACCTCGAACCGCAGCGATCGGTCCGATCGCCGACGATCCGACGGTTGCGATCAATCCAAGCCCTGATCCCAATTGGCCACGACCGATCTCGGACCGCGGCGATCGGTCCGATTGCCGACGATCTGACGATTGTGATCGATCCAAGCTCTGATCCCAATCGGCCACTACCGATCGGACTGCGGCGATTGTTCTGATCGCCGACCATCCGACGGTAGCGATCGATCCAAGCCCTGATCCGATTGGCCATGACCGATCTTGAACCGCGGCGATCGATCCAATCGCCGACGATCCGACAATTGCGATCCATCCAAGCCCTGATCCTGATCGGCCATGACTGATCTCAGACCATGGTGATCGGTCGATCGTTGATGATCCGACGTTGCGATCGATCCAAACCCTGATCCAGATCGGCCACGACTGACCTCAGATCCAGTGATCGGTCCGATCGCCGACGATCCGACGGTTGCGATCGATCCAAGCCCTTATCCCGATTGGCCACGATCGATCTCGGACTGCGGCGATCGGTTCGATCACCGACGATCCGACGGTTGCGATCGATCCTAGCCTTGATCCAATTGGCCACGACCGATCTGGACTGCTGTGATCGGCCCAATCGCCGACGATCCGATGGTTGCGATCGATCCAAGCCCTGATTCCGATCGACAATGACCGATCTTAGACCGCGGCGATCGGTCCGATCGCCGACCATCCGACGTTGTGATCGATCCAAGCCCTGATCCTGATCGGCCACTACCGATCTCGGACTGTGGCGATCGTTGCGATCGCCGACCATCCGACGGTAGCGATCGATCCAAGCCCTAATCCCGATAGGCCACGATCGATCTCAGACCATGGCGATCGGTCCAATCGCTGACGATCCGACAGTTGCAATCCATCCAAGCCTTGATCCCGATCGGCCATGACCCATCTCGGACCACGGCGATCGGTCCGACGTCGATGATCTGACGGTTGTGATCGATCCAAGCCCTGATCCCGATGGGCCACGACCGACCTAGGACCGCAGCGATCGGTTCGATCGCCGATGATCCGACAATTGCGATTGATCCAAGCCCTGATCCCGATTGGCCACGACTGATCTCGGACCGCGGCGATCGGTTTGATCGCCGACGATCCGACGGTTGCGATCAATCCAAGCCCTAATCCTGATCAGCCTTGACCGATCTGGACCGCGGCGATCGTTCCGATCGCCGATGATCTGACGGTTGTGATCGATCCAAGCCCTGATCCCAATCGGCCACGACCGACCTCGGACTGCAGCGATCGGTCCAATCGCGACGATCCGACGGTTGCGATCGATCTAAGCCCTGATCCCGTCGACCACGACCGATCTCCGACCGCGGCGATCGGTTCGATCGCCGACGATCCGACGGTTGCGATCGACCCAAGCCCTGATCCTGATCGGCCACGACCGATCTCGAACCACAGCGATCGGTCCGATCGCTGCTGATCCAACGGATGCGATCGATCCAAGCCCTGATCCCGATTGGCCACGACCGATCTCGGACCGCGGTGATCGGTCCGATCGCCGACCATCCGACGGTTGCGATCGATCGAAGCCCTGATCCCGATCGGCCACTACCGATCTCGGACTGCGGCGATCATTCCGATCGCCGACCATCCGATGGTTGCGATCGATCCAAGCCCTGATCCCGATCGGCCATGACCGATCTCGGAACGCGGCGATCGGTCCAATCGCCGATGATCCGACGGTTGCGATCGATCCAAGCCCCAATCCCGATCGGCCATTACCGATCTTGGACTCCGACGATCGGTCCGATCGTCGACAATCCGACGGTTGCTATCGATCCAAGCCCTGATCCCGATCGGCCACGATCGACCTTGGACAGCAGCGATCGATTCGATCGCCGATCCGATGGTTGCGATCGATCCAAGCCCTGATCCCGATTGGCTACGACCGATCTCGGACCGCGGTGATCGATCCGATTGCCTACGATCCGACGGTTGCGATCGATCTAAGTCCTGATCCCGATCGGCCACGACCGATCTCGGACCGCTGCGATTGGTCCGATCGCCATCGAACTGATGGTTGCGATTGATCAAAGCCCTGATCCCGATCAGCCACGACCGATCTCGGACCGCGGCGATCGGTCCGATCGCCGACGATCCGATGGTTGCGATCGATCCAAGCCATGATCCCGATCAGCCACGACTGACCTCGGACCCCAGCGATCGGTCCGATCACCGACGATCCGATGGTTGTGATCAATCCAAGCCCTGATCCCGATTGGCCACGACCGATCTCGGACCGCTGCGATCGGTTCGATCGCCGATGATCCGATGGTTGCGATCGATCCCAGCACTAATCCCGATCGGCCACGACTGATCTCGGATAGCGGGGATCGGTCTGATCGCCGATGATCTGACGGTTGCGATCGATCCAAGCCCTGATCCTGATCGGCCACGACCGATCTCAGACCGCTGTGATCGGTCTGATTGCCGATGATCTGACGGTTGCGATCGATCCAAGCCCTGATCCCGATCGGCCACGATCGATCTCGGACCGCTGTGATCGGTCTGATCGCCGATGAACCGATGGTTACGATCGATCCAAGCCCTGATTCCGATCGACAACGACCGATCTCAGACCGCGGTGATCGGTCCGACCGTCGACGATCTGATGTTTGCGATCGATCCAAGCCCTGATCCCGATCGGCCACGACCGATCTCAGACAGCGGCGATCGGTCTGATCGCCGATGATCCGGCGGTTGCGATCGATCCAAGCCTTGATCCAATCGGCCACGACCGATCTCGAACAGCAGCGATCGGTCCGATCGCCGACCATCCCACGGTTGTGATCGATCCAAGCCCTGATCCAGATCGGCCACTACCGATCTCGAACTGCGGCGATCATTCCGATCGCTGACCATCCGATGGTTGCGATCGATCTAAGCCCTGATCCCGATCGACCACGACCAATCTCGGACCGTGGCGATCGGTCCAATCGCCGACGATCCGACAGTTGCAATTGATCCAAGACCTGATCTCGATCGGCCATGACCCATCTCGGACCACGGCGATCGGTCCGATCATCGACGATCTGACGGTTGCGATCAATCCAAGCCCTGATCCCGATGGGCCACGACCGATCTAGGACCACAGCGATCGGTCCGATCATAGATGATCCGACAGTTGCGATCGATCCAAGCCCTGATCCCAATTGGCCACGACCGATCTCGGACCACGGCGATTGGTTCGATCGCCGACGATCCGACGATTGCGATCGATCCAAGCCCTAATCCTGATCGGCCTTGACCGATCTTGGACCGCTGCGATCGTTCCGATCGCCGACGATCTGACGGTTGCGATCGATCCAAGCCCTGATTCCAATCGGCCATGACCGATCTCGGACTGCGGCGATCGGTCCAATCACTGACGATCCAACGGTTGCGATCGATCCAAGCCTTGATTCCGATCGATAACGACCGATCTTGGACCGCGGCGATCGGTCCGACCGCCGATGATCCGATGGTTGCAATCGATCCAAGCCCTGATCCCGATCGGCCACGATTGATCTTCGACCATGGCGATCAGTTCGATCACCGACGATCTGACGGTTGCGATCGACCCAAGCCCTGATCCCGATCGGCCATGACCGATCTCGAACCGCAGCGATCGGTCCGATCGCCGATGATCCGATGGAAGCGATTGATCCAAGCCCTGATCCCGATTGGCCACGACCGATCTCGGACCGCTGCGATCGGTCCGATCGCCGACCATCCGACGGTTGCGATCGATCCAAGCCCTGATCCCGATCGGCCACTACCGATCTCGGACTGCGGCGATCGTTCCGATCGCCGAACATCCGACGGTAGCGATCGATCCAAGCCCTGATCCCGATTGGCCATGACCGATCTCGGACCACGGCGATCGGTCCAATCGCCGATGTTCCGACGGTTGTGATCGATCCAAGCCCTCATCCCGATCGGCCATGACCGATCTCAGACCATGGCGATCGGTCCGATCGTTGACAATCCAACGATTGCGATCGATCCAAGCCCTGATCCCGATCGGCCACGACTGACCTCGGACCGCAGCGATCGGTCCGATCACTGATGACCCAACGGTTGCGATCGATCCAAGCCCTAATCCCGATTGGCCATGACCGATCTAGAACCGCAGCGATCGGTTCGATCGCCGACGATTCGACGGTTGCAATCGATCCAAGCCCTAATCCCGATCGGCCATGACCGATCTCGAACCACGGTGATCGGTCCGATCACCGACGATCCGACGGTTGCAATCGATCCAAGCCCTGATTCCGATCGACAACGACCGATCTCGGACCATTGCGATCGGTCCGACCGCCGATGATCCGACGGTTGCAATCGATCCAAGCCGTGATCCCGATCGGCCACGACCGATCTCCGACAGCGGCGATCGATCCGATCGCCGACGATCCGACGGATGCGATCGATCCAAGCCCTGATCCCGATTGGCCATGACCGATCTCGTACCGTGGCGATCGGTCCAATCGCCGACAATCCGACAGTTACGATCGATCCAAGCCCTGATCCCAATCGGCCATGACCGATCTCGGACCGCTGCGATCGGTCCGATCATCGACGATCCAACGGTTGCGATCAATGCAAGCCCTGATCCCTATCGGCCACGACCGACCTAGGACCGCAGCGATCGGTCCGATCTCCAACGATCCGACGGTTGCGATCGATCCAAGCCCTGATCCCGATTGGCCACGACCGATCTCAGACCATGGTGATCGGTTCGATCGCCAACGATCCGACGGTTGCGATTGATCCAAGCCCTAATCCCGATCGGCCACGACCGATCTCGGACCACGGCGATCGGTCCAATCGCCGACGATCTGACGGTTGCGATCGATCCAAGCCCTGATCCCGATCGGCCACGACCGATCTCGGACCGCGGCGATCAATCCGATCGCCGACGATCCGACGGTTGCAACCGATCCAAGCCCTGATTTCGATCAACAACGACCGATCTCAGACCACGGTAATCAGTCTGACCACCGACGATCCGACGGTTGCGATCGATCCAAGCCCTGATCCCAATCGGCAACGATCGATCTCCGACTACGGCGATCGGTCCGATCGCCGATGATTCGATGATTGCGATCGATCCAAGCCCTGATCCCGATCGGCCACGACCAACCTTGGACCGCTTCGATCGGTCCGATCGCCGACGATCCGATGGTTTCGATCAATCCAAGCCCCGATCTCGATTGGCCATGACCGATCTCGGACCGCTGCGATCGGTCCAATCGCCGACGATCCGACGGTTGCGATCGATCCAAGCCTTGATTCTGATCGACAATGACCGATCTCGTACCGTGGCGATCGGTCCGACCGCCAACGATCTGACGGTTGCGATCGATCCAAGCCCTAATCCCGATCGGCCACGACCGATCTCCGACCGCGGCGATCGGTCCGATCGCCGACGATACGACGGATGCGATCAATCCAAGCCCTGATCTCGATTGGCCACGACCGATCTCGGACCGCGGCGATCGGTCCGATTGCCGACCATTCGACGGTTGCGATCGATCCAAGCCCTGATCCCGATCGGCCACTACCGATCTCGGACTGCGACGATCGTTCCGATCGCCGGCCATCCGACAGTTGCGATCGATCGAAGCCCTGATCCCGATCGGCCATGACCGATCTTGGACTGCGGCGATCGGTCCGATCGTCGATGATCCGACAGTTGCTATCGATCCAAGCCCTGATCCAATCGGCCACGACCGACCTCGGACAGCAGCGATCGGTCCGATCGCCGACGATCCAACGGTTGCGATCGATCCAAGCCCTGATCCCGATTGGCTACGACCGATCTTGGACCACGGTGATCGGTCCGATCGCCGACGATCCGACGGTTGCGATCGATCCAAGACCTAATCCCGATTGGCCATGACCGATCTCGGACCGCTGCGATCGGTCCGATCGCCGACGATCCGATGGTTGCGATCGATCCAAGCCATGATCCCGATCGGCCATGACCGACCTCAGACCACAGCGATCGGTCCGATCGCCGATGATCCGACGGTTGTGATCAATCCAAGCCCTGATCCCGATTGGCCACGACCGATCTCGGACCGCTGCGATCAGTTCGATCGCCGATGATTCGATGGTTGCGATCGATCCCAGCACTAATACCGATCGGCCAAGACCGATCTCGGACAGTGGGGATCGGTCCGATCACCGACGATCTGACGGTAGCGATCGATCCAAGCCCTGATCCCGATCGGCCATGACTGATCTCGGACCGCTGCGATCGGTCCGATCGCCGACGATCCGACGGTTCCGATCGATCCAAGCCTTGATTCCGATCGACAACGACCGATCTCGGACCACGGTGATCGGTCCGACCGTCGACGATCTGATTGTTGCGATCGATCCAAGCCCTGATCCCAATCGGCCACGACCGATCTCCGACAGTGGCGATCGATCTGATCGCCTACGATACGGCAATTGCGATCGATCCAAGCCTTGATCCGATCGGCCACGACCGATCTCGAACAGCAGCGATCGGTCCGATCGCCAACGATCCGACGGATGCGATCGATCCAAGCCCTTATCCCGATTGGCCATGACCGATCTCGGACCGTGGCGATCGATCCGATCGCCGACCATCCGATGGTTGCGATCGATCCAAGCCCTGATCCCGATCTGCCACTACCGATCTCGGACTGCGGCGATCGTTCCGATCGCTGACCATCTGATGGTTGCGATCGATCTAAACCCTGATCCCGATCGGCCACGACCGATCTCGGACCGCGGCGATCGGTCCAATCACTGACGATCCGACTATTGCAATCGATCCAAGCCCTGATCTCGATCGGGCATGACCCATCTCGGATCGCGGCGATCGGTCCGATCATCGACGATCTGACGGTTGCGATCGATCCAAGCCCTGATCCCGATGGGGCACGACTGACCTAGGACCGCAGCGATCGGTCCGATCGCCGACGATCCGACAGTTGCGATCGATCCAAGCCCTGATCCCGATTGGCCACGACCGATCTCGGACCGTGGCAATCGGTTCGATCACCGACGATCCGACGGTTGCGATCAATCCAAGCCCTAATCCCGATCGGCCTTGACCGATCTCGGACCGCGGCGATCGTTCCAATCGCCGACGATACAACAGTTGCGATCGATCCAAGCCCTAATTCCGATGAACAACGACCGATCTCGAACCGCGGCGATCGGTCCGACCGCCGACGATCCGACGGTTGCGATCGATCCAAGCCCTGATCCCGATCGGCAACGACCGATCTCGGACCGCGGCGATCGGTCCGATCTCTGATGATCCGACGGTTGTGATCGATCCAAGCCCTGATCCCGATCGGCCACGACCGATCTTAGACCGTGGTGATCGGTCCGATCACCGACGATCCGATGGTTGCAATCGATCCAAGCCCTGATCCCGATTGGCCACGACCGATCTCGAACCACGGCGATCGGTCCGATCGCCGACGATCCGACGGTTGCGATCGATCCAAGCCCTGATCCCGATCGGCAATGACAGATCTCGAATCGCAGCGATTGGTTGGATCACCGACGATCCAACGGTTGCGATCAATCCAAGCCCTGATCCCGATCGGCAACGACCGACCTCGAACCACGGCGATCGGTCCGATTGCCGATGATCCGACGGTTGCGATCGATCCAAGCCCTGATCCTGATCGACCATGACCGATCTCGGACCGCGGTGATCGGTCCGATCACCAATGATCTGATGGTTGCGATCGATCCAAACCCGGATCCCTTATCGGCCATGATGGATCTTGGACCACGGCGATCGGTCCGATCGCCGACCATCCAACGGTTGCGATCGATCCAAGCCCTGATCCCGATCGGCCACAATCGATCTTGGAATGCGGCGATCGGTCCGATTGCCGACGATCTGGCTGTTGCGATCGATCCAAGTCCTGATCCCGATCGGCCACGACCGACCTCGGACCGCGGCGATCGGTCCAATCACTGACGATCCGACGGTTGCGATCGATCCAAGCCCTGATCCCGATCGGCCATGACCGATCTCGGACTGCGTCGATCGTTTCGATCGCCGACCATCCGACGGTTGCGATCGATCCAAGCCCTGATCCCGATCGGCCACAATGGAACTTGGTCTGCGGTGATCAGTCCGATCGTCGATGATCCGATGGTTGTGATCGATCCAAGCCCTGATCCCGATCGGCCACGATCGATCTCGGACCGCGGTGATCGGTCCGATCGTCGACGATCCGAACGTTGCGATCGATCAAAGCCCTGATCCCGATCGGCAACGACCGATCTCGGACCGCGGTGATCGGTCCGATCTCCGATGATTCGACGGTTGTGATCGATCCAAGCCATGATCCCGATCGGCCATGACCGATCTCGGACCGCGGTGATCGATCCGATCGCCGACGATCCGATGGTTGCGATCAATCCAAGCCCTGATCCTGATCGGCCACGACAGATCTCCGACCGTAACGATCGGTCCGATCGCCGACGATCCGATGGTTGCGATCGATCCATGCCCTGATCCCGATCGGCCATGACCGATCTCGGACCGTGGTGATCAGTCCGATCGCTGATGATCCGATGGTTGCAATTGATCCAAGCCCTGATCCCGATCGACCACGTCCTATCTTAGACCGCGGCGATCGGTCTGATCATCGACGATCCGACGGTTGCGATCGACCTAAGCCCTGATCCCGATCGGCCATGATCGATCTCGGATCGCGGTGATCGATCCGATCGCTGACGATCGACGGTTGCGATCGATCCAAGCCCTGATCTCGATCGGCCATGACCGATCTCGAACAGCGGCAATCGGTCCGATCACCGACGATCCAATGGTTGCAATCGATCCAAGCCCTGATCTTGATTGGCCACGACCGATCTCGGATCGCGGCGATCGGTCCGATCACCGACGATCCGACGGTTGTGATCGATCCAAGCCTTGATCCTGATCGGCCATGACCGATCTCGGACCACGGCGATCGGTCCAATCACCGATGATCCGAGGGTTGCGATTGATCAAAGCCCTAATCCCGATCGGCAATGGTCAATCTTGGACCGCGGTGATCGGTCCGATCGCCGACGATCCGACAGTTGCGATCGATCCAAGCCCTGATCCCGATCGGCAACGGCTGATCTCGGACCGCGGTGATCGGTCTGATCCCCGACGATCCGACGGTTGCGATCGATCCATGCCCTGATCCCGATCAGCCACGACCGATCTCGGACCGCAGCGATCGGTTCGATTGCCAACGATCCGATGGTTGCGATCGATCCAAGCCCTGATCCTGATCGACCACGACCGATCTCAGAACGTGGCGATCGGCCCGATCGCCGACGATCCGATGGTTGCGATCGATCCAAGCCCTGATCCCGATCGGCCATGACCGACCTTGGACCGCTGCGATCGGTCCGATCACCGACGATCCGACGGTTGCGATCGATCCAAGCCTTGATCCCGATTGGCCATGACCGATCTCAGACCGCGACGATCGGTTCGATCGCTGATGATCCGACGGTTGCGATCGATCCAAGCCCTAATCCCGATCGGCCACGACCGATCTCGGACCGCGGTGATCGGTCCGATCGCCGACGATCTAACGGTTGCGATCGATCCAAGCCCTGATCCCGATCGGCCACGACCGATATCAGACCGCTGTGATCGGTCCGATCACCGACGATCCGACGGTTGCGATTGATCCAAGCCCTGATTTCGATCGACAACGACCGATTTCGGACCATGGCGATCGGTTCGACCGCCGATGATACGATAGTTGCGATCGATCCAAGCCCTGATCCCGATCGGCCACGACCGATCTTCGACCGCGGCGATCGGTCCGATCGCCGATGATCCGACGGTTGCGATCGATCCAAGCCCTGATCCGATTGGCCATGACCGATCTTGAACCACAGCGATCGGTCCGATCGCCGACGATCCGATGGATGCGATCGATCCAAGCCCTGATCCCGATTGGCCACGACCGATCTCGGACTGCGACGATTGGTCCGATCGCCAACCATCCGACAGTTGCGATCGATCCAAGCCCTGATCCCGATCGGCTAGAACCGATCTTGGACTGCGGCGATCATTCCGATTGCCGACCATCCGAAGGTTACGATCGATCCAAGCCCTGATCCCGATCGGCCAGGACCGATCTCGGACCGTGGCGATCGGTCCAATCGCCGACAATCCGACGGTTACGATCGATCCAAGGCCTGATCCCGATCGCCTTAACCGATCTCGGACAGCGGCAATCGGTCTGATCGTTGATGATCCGATGGTTGCGATCGATCCAAGCCCTGATCCAGATCGGCCACGACCGGCCTCGGACTGCAGTGATCGGTCCGATCGCCGACGATCCGACGGTTGCGATCGATCCAAGCCCTGATCCCGATTGGCCAGGACCGATCTCAGATCGCGGCGATCGGTTCGATCGCCGGCGATCCAACGGTTACGATCGATCCAAGCCCTAATCCCGATCGGCCACGACGATCTCAGGCCGCGGCGATCGGTCCGATCGCCGACGATCTGACGGTTGCGATCGATCCAAGCCCTAATCCCGATTGCAATCCGATTGATGATCCGACGGTTGCGATCGATCCATGCCCTGATCCGATCGGCCACGACCGGTCTCGAACCGTAGCGATCGGTCCGATCGCCGATGATCCGACGGATGCGATCGATCCAAGCCCTGATCCCGATTGGCCACGACCGATCTCAGACCGCAGTGATCGGTCCGATCGCTGACCATCCAATGGTTGTGATCGATCCAAGCCCTAATCCCGATCGGCCACTACCGATCTCAGACTGCGGCAATCGTTCCGATCGCCGACCATCCGACGGTTGCGATCGATCCAGGCCCTGATCCCGATCGGCCACGACCGATCTCGGACCGCGGCGATGGTCCAATCGCCGATGATCTGACGGTTGCGATCGATCCAAGCCCTGATCCCAATCGACCATGACCGATCTCGGACTGCGGCGATCGGTCCGATCGTCGACGATCCGATGGTTGCGATCGATCCAAGCCCTGATCCCGATCGGCCATGACCGACCTCAGACCGCAGCGATCGGTCCGATCGCTGACGATCCGACGGTTGCGATCGATCCAAGCCCTGATCCTGATCGGCTATGACAATCTCGGACTGCGGCGATCGGTCCGATCGCCGACGATCCGATGGTTGCGATCGATCCAAGCACTGATCCCGATCGGCCACGACCGATCTCGGACTGCGGCGATCAGTTGATCGCCGATGATCAGATAGATGCGATCGATCCAAGCCTTGATCCCGATCGGCCACGATCGATCTCGAACCACAGCGATCGGTCCGATCGCCGATGATCCGACGGTTGCGATCGATCCAAACCCTGATCCCGTATGGCCACGACTGATCTCAGACCGTGGCGATCGATCCGATCACCGATGATCCGATGGTTGCGATCGATCCAAGCCCTGATCCCGATTGGCAACGACCGATCTCAGACCATGGCGATAGGTCCGATCTCCGATGATCCGACGGTTGTGATCGATCCAAGCCTTGATCCCGATCGGCCATGACCGATCTCGGACCACGGCGATCGGTCCGATCGTCGATGATCCGATGGTTGCGATCGATCCTTGTCCTGATCCTGATTGACCACAACCAATCTTGGATCACGGCGATCGATCCGATCACCGACGATCCGACGGTTGCGATCGATCCAAGCCCTGATCCCGATCGGCCACGACGGATCTCGAACTGCGGCGATTGGTCGGATCACCTACGATCCGACGGTTGCGATCGATCCAAGCCCTAATCCCGATCGGCAATGACCAACCTCGAACTGTGGCGATCGTCCGATTGTCGACGATCCGATGGTTGCGATCGATCCAAGCCTTGATCCTGATCGACCACGACCGATCTCGGACCGCAGCGATCGATCCAATCGCCGATGATCCGACGGTTGCGATCGATCCAAGCTCGGATCCCGATCGGCCACGACGGATCTCGGACAGCGGCGATCGGTCCGATCGCCGACGATCCGACGGTTGCAATCGATCCAAGCCCTGATCCTGATCGGCTACGACCGATCTCAGATTGCGGTGATTGGTCCGATCGCCGATGATCCGATGGTTACGATCGATCCAAGTACTGATCCCGATCGACCACGACCGATCTCGGACCGCGGCGATCGGTAAGATTGTTGATGATCAGATAGATGCGATCGATCCAAGCCTTGATCCCGATCGGCCACGACTGAACTCGAACCGCGGCGATCGGTCCGATCGCCGACGATCCGACGGTTGCGATCGATCCAAGCCCTGATCTCGTACGGCCATGACCGATCTCAGACCGCGGTGATCGATCCGATCGCCGATGATCCAATGGTTACGATCGATCCAAGCCCTGATCTCGATCGGCCACGACCGATATTGGACCGCGGCAATCGGTCCGATCAACGACGATCCGACGGTTGTGATCGATCCAAGCCCTGATACCGATCGGCCACGACCAATCTTGGACCGCGGCAATCGGTCCGATCACTGACGATCCGACTATTGCGATCGATCTAAGCCCTGATCCCGATCGGCCACGACCAATCTCGGACTGCGGCAATCGGTCCGATCACTGACGATCCGACTGTTGCGATCGATCCAAGCCCTGATCCCGATCGGCCACGACGGATCTCGAACAGCGGCGATTGGTCGGATCGCCGACGATCCGATGGTTGCGATCGATCCAAGCCCTGATCCCGATCGGCAACGACCGATCTCGGACTATGGCAATTTGTCCAATTGCCGACGATCCGACTGTTGCGATCGATCCAAGCCCTGATCCCGATCAGCAACGACCGACCTCGAACTGCGGCGATCAGTCCGATTGCCGACGATCCGATGATTGCGATCGATCCAAGCCCTGATCTTAATCGACCACGATCGATCCCGGACCGCGGCGATCGATCCGATCGCCGATGATCCGACGATTGTGATCATTCCAAGCCTTGATCCCGATCGGCCACGTTCGATCTTGAACCGCGGCAATCAGTCCGATCGTGACGATCCGACGGTTGCGATCGTTCCAAGCCCTGATCCCGATCGGCCACGACCGATCTCGGACCGCGGCGATTGGTCCGATCGTCGACAATCCGACGGTTGCGATTGATCCAAGCCCTGATCCTGATCGGCCACGACCGATCTCGGACGGCGGCGATCGTTCCGATCACCGACGATCCGACGATTGCGATCGATCCAAGTCCTGATCTTGATCGACCACGACCGATCCCGGACTGCGGCGATCGATCCGATCGCCGACGATCCGATGATTGCGATCATTCCAAGCCTTGATCCCGACGGCCACGATCGATCCGATTGTTGACTATCTGACGGTTGCGATCGATCCAAGCCCTGATCCCGATTGGCCACGACCGATCTTGGACCGCGGTGATTGGACCAATCGCCGATGATCAGATGGTTGTGATCGATCCAAGCCCTGATCCCGATCGGCCACGACCGATCTCGGACCGTGGAGATCGGTCCGATCACCGAAGATCCGACAGTTGCGATCGATCCAAGCCCTGATCCCGATTGGCCACGATGGATCTCGGACCACGGCGATCGGTCCGATCGCCGACGATCCGATGGTTGCGATCAATCCAAGCCCTGATCCCGATTGGCCACGATCGATCTCGGACCGCAGTGATCAGTTCGATTGCCGATGATCCGACGGTTGCGATCGTCCAAGCCCTGATCCCGATCAGCCACGACCGATCTCGGACAGCAGCGATCGGTTCAATCGCCGACGATCTGATGGTTGCGATCGATCCAAGCCCTGATCCTGATCGGCCACGACCGATCTTGGACAGTAGCGATCGGTCCGATCACCCACGATCTGATGGTTGCGATCGATCCATGCCCTGATCCCGATCGGCCACGATGGATCTCGAACCATGGTGATCGGTCGGATCGCCGACGATCCGACGTTTGCGATCGATCCAAGCCCTAATCCCGATCAGCAACGACCGACCTCGACCCGCGGCGATCGGTCCGGTCGCCGACACTCTGACGGTTGTGATCGATCCAATCCCTGATCCCGATCGGCCACGATCGATATCGGACCGTAGCGATCGGTCCGATCGCTGATGATCGTACTGTTGCGATCGATCCAAGCCCTGATCCCGATTGACCACGACGGATCTCGGACCGCAACGATCGGTCTGATCGCTGACGATCTAATGGTTTCGATCGATCTAAGCCCTGATCCCGATTGGCCATGACCGATCTCGGACCGTGGCGATCGGTTCAATTGCCGACCATCCGACAGTTGCGATCGATCCAAGCCCTGATCTCGATCGGCCATGACCGATCTCGGTCTACGGCGATTGTTCCGATCGCCGACCATTCGACGGTTGCAATCGATCCAAGCACTGATCCCAATCGGCCATGACCGATCTCGGACCACGGCGATCAGTCCTATCATCGACGATCCGACGGTTGTGATCGATCCAAGCCTTGATCCCGATCGGCCACGACGGATCTCGAACTGCAGCGATTGGTCGGATCGCCGACGATCCAACGGCTGCGATCGATCCAAGCCTTGATCCCGATCGGCAACGACCGACCTCGAACCGCAGCGATCGATCCGATCGCCAATGATCCGACGGTTGCGATCGATCCAAGCCCTGATCTCGATCGGCCACGACCGATCTCGGACCACGATGATCGGTCCGATTGCCGACGATCCAACGGTTGCGATCGATCCAAGCCCTGATCCCGATCGGCCACAACGGATCTCGGACCACGGCGATCGATCCAAGCCCTGATCCCGATGGCAAAGACCGATCTCAGACCGCGGTGATCGGTCCGATCTCCGATGATCCGACGGTTGCGATCGATCCAAGCCCTGATCCCGATCGGTCACGATCGATATCGGACCGCAGCGATCGGTCCGATAGCCGATGATCCGACGGTTGCAATCGATCCAAACCCTGATCCCGATCGGCCACGACCGATCTTGGACCATAGCGATCGGTCCGATCACTGACGATCCAATGGTTGTGATCGATCCAAGCCCTGATCCCTATTGGCCACGACCGATCTCGGATTGCGGCAATCATTTCGATCGCCGATGATCCGATGGTTGTGATCGATCCAAGCCCTGATCCCGATCGGCCACGACCAATCTCGGACCATGGCGATCGGTCCAATCGCCGACCATCCGACGGTTGCGATCGACCCAAGCCCTGATCCCGATCGGCCACGATCGATCTCGGACCATGGCGATCGATCCGATCGCCGACGATCCGATGGTTGCGATCGATCCAAGCCCTGATCCCGTACGGCCATGATCAACCTCGGACCACGGCGATCGGTCCGATCACCGACCATTCAACGGTTGCGATCGATCCAAGCCCTGATCCCGATAGGCCACGACTGAGCTCGGACGGCGGTGATTGTTCTGAATGTCGACCATCTGACGGTTGCAATCGATCCAAGCCCTGATCTCGATCGGCCACGACCGATCTTGGACCGCGGTGATCGGTCCTATCACCGATGATCCGATGGTTGCGATCGATCCAAGCCCTGATCTCGATCGGCCATGATGAATCTCGAACCGCGGTGATTGGTCGGATCGTCGACGATCCGACGGCTGCGATCGATCCAAGCCCTGATACCGATCGGCAACGACCGACCTCGGACCGCAGCGATCGATCCAATCGTCGACGATCCGACGGTTGCGATCGATCCTAGCCCTAATACCGATCGGCCAAGCGACGATCGGTCCGATCGCCGACGATCCGACGGTTGAGATCGATCCAAGCCCTGATCCTGATCGGCTACGAATCTCTTACCGCGGCGATTGGTCGAATCGCCGACGATCCGACGGTTGCGATCGATACAAGCCCTGATCTAGATTGGTAACGACCGACCTCGAACCGCGGCGATCGGTTTGATTGCCGATGATCCGACGGTTGCGATCGATCCAAGCCTGATCCTGATCGACCACAACCGATCCTGGACCGCAGCGATCGGTCCGATCGCCGACGATCCGATGGTTGCGATCGATCCAAGCTCAGATCCCGATCGGCCACGATGGATCTTGGACAGCGGCGATCGGTCCAATCGCCGATGATCCGACGGTTGCAATCGATCCAAGCCCTGATCCTGATCGGCTACGACCGATCTCAGATTGCGGCGATCGATCCGATCGCCGATGATCCGATGGTTACGATCGATCCAAGTACTGATCCCGATCGACCACGACCGATCTCGGACCACGGCGATCGTAAGATCGCCGATGATCAGATAGATGCGATCGATCCAAGCCTTGATCCCGATCGGCCACGACCGAACTCAAACCGCGGTGATCGGTCTGATCGCCGACGATCTGATGGTTGCGATCGATCCAAGCCCTGATCCCGTACGGCCACGACCGATCTCAGACCATGGCGATCGATCCGATCGCTGATGATCCGATGGTTACAATCGATCCAAGCCCTGATCTCGATCGGCCACGACCGATATCGGACCGCGGCAATCGGTCCGATTGCCGACGATCCGACGGTTGTGATCGATCCAAGCCCTGATACCGATCGGCCACGACCAATCTCGGACCGCGGTAATCGGTCGATCGCTGATGATCCGACTGTTGCGATCGATCTAAGCACTGATCCCGATCGGCCACGACCGATCTCGGACCACGGCGATCGGTCCGATCGCCGACGATCCGACGGTTGCGATCGATCCAAGCCCTAATCCCAATTGGCCACGACGGATCTCGAACAGCGGCGATTGGTCGGATCGCCGACGATCCGTTGGTTGCGATTGATCCAAGCCCTGATCCCGATCGGCAACGACCGACCTCGGATTATGGCAATTTGTCCGATTGCCGACGATCCGATGGTTGCGATCGATCCAAGCCCTGATCCCGATCGGCAACGACCGACCTCGAACTGCGGCAATCGGTCTGATTGCCGATGATCCGATGATTGCGATCGATCCAAGCCCTGATCTTAATCGACCACGACCGATCTCGGACCGCGGCGATCGATCCGATCGCCGACGATCCGACGATTGCGATCGTTCCAAGCCTTGATCCCGATCGGCCACGATCGATCTTGAACCGCGGCGATCGGTCCGATCGCCGACGATCCGACGGTTGTGATCGTTCCAAGCCCTGATCCCGATCGGCCACGACCGATCTTGGACCGCGGCGATCGGTCCGATCGCCGACGATCCGATGGTTGCGATTGATCCAAGCCCTGATCCTGATCGGCCACGACCGATCTCGGACTGCAGTGATCGTTCCGATCACCAACGATCTGACGATTGCGATCGATCCAAGCCCTGATCCTGATCGACCACGACCGATCCCGGACCGCCGCGATCGATCTGATCGCCGACGATCCGATGATTGCGATCGTTCCAAGCCTTGATCCTGATGGCCACGATCGATCTCGAACCATGGCGGTCGGTCCGATTGCTGACTATCTGACGGTTGCGGTCGATCCAAGCCCTGATCCCGATTGGCCACGACCGATCTTGGACCGCGGTGATTGGACCAATCGTCGATGATCAGATGGTTGTGATCGATCCAAGCCCTGATCCCGATCGGCCACGACCGATCTCGGACCGCGGTGATTGGACCAATTGCCGATGATCAGATGGTTGTGATCGATCCAAGCCCTGATCCCGATCGGCCACGATCGATCTCGGACCGTGGCGATCGGTCCGATCACCGAAGATCTGACAGTTGCGATCGATCCAAGCCCTGATCCCGATTGGCCACGATGGATCTCGGACCGCGGCGATCGGTCCGATCGCCGACGATCCGATGGTTGCGATCAATCCAAGCCCTGATCCCGATCGGCCACGACCGATCTCGGACAGCAGCGATCGGTTCAATCACCGACGATCCGATGGTTGCGATCGATCCAAGCCCTGATCCCGATCAGCCACGACCGATCTCGGACAGTAGCGATCGGTCCGATCGCCCACGATCCGACGGTTGCGATCGATCCAAGCCCTGATCCCGATCGGCCATGACGGATCTCGAACCACGGTGATCGGTCGGATCGCCGACGATCCGACGTTTGCGATCGATCCAAGCCCTAATCCCGATCGGCAACAACTGACCTTGACCCGCGGCGATCGGTCCGGTCGCCGACACTCTGACGGTTGTGATCGATCCAATCCCTGATCCTGATCGGCCATGATCGATAACGGACCGTAGCGATCGGTCCGATCGCTGACGATCGTACTGTTGCGATCGATCCAAGCCCTGATCCCGATTGACCACGACGGATCTCGAACCGCAGCGATCGGTCCGATCGCTGACAATCTGATGGTTTCGATCGATCCAAGCCCTGATCCCGATTGGCCATGACCGATCTCGGACCGTGGCGATCGGTCCGATTGCCGACCATCCGATGGTTGCGATCGATCCAAGCCCTGATCTCGATCGGCCATGACCGATCTCGGTCGACGGCGATTGTTCCGATCGCCGACCATTCGACGGTTGCAATCGATCCAAGCATTGATCCCGATCGGCCACGATGGATCTCGGACCATGGCGATCAGTCCTATCGCCGATGATCCGATGGTTGTGATCGATCCAAGCCCTGATCCCGATCGGCCACGACGAATCTCGAACTGCGGCGATTGGTCGGATCACGAATGATCCGACGGCTGTGATCGATCCAAGCCTTGATCCCGATCGGTAACAACCGACCTCGAACTGCAGCGATCGATCCGATCGCCGACGATCCAACGGTTGCGATCGATCCAAGCCCTGATCTCGATCGGCCACGATCGATCTCGGACCGCGGTGATCGGTCCGATTGCCGACGATCCAACGGTTGCGATCGATCCAAGCCCTGATCCCGATCGGCCACAACGGATCTCGGACCACGGTGATCGGTTCGATCGCTGAAGATCTGACGGTTGTGATCGATCCAAGCCCTGATCCCGATGGCAAAGACCGATCTCGGACCGCGGCAATTAGTCCGATCTCCGACGATCCGACGGTTGCGATCGATCCAAGCCCTGATCCCGATCGGCCATGACCGATCTCGGACCGCAGCGATCGGTCCGATCGCCGATGATCCGACGGTTGCGATCGATCCAAACCCTGATCCCGATCGGCCATGACCGATCTCGGACCAAGCGATCGGTCCGATCGCTGACGATCCGATGGTTGCGATCGATCCAAGCCCTGATCCCGATTGGCCACGATCGATCTCGGACTGCGGCGATCATTTCGATCGTCGACGATCCGATGGTTGTGATTGATCCAAGCCCTGATCCTGATCGGCCACGACCGATCTTGGACCACACGATCGGTCCGATCGCCGACCATCCGACGGTTGCGATCGACCCAAGCCCTGATCCCGATCGGCCATGATCGATCTCGGACCGCGGCGATCGATCCGATCGTCGACGATCCGACGGTTACGATCGATCCAAGCCCTGATCCAGTACGGCCATGATCAATCTCGGACCACGGCGATCGGTCCGATCGCCGACCATTCGATGGTTGCGATCGATCCAAGCCCTGATCCCGATAGGCCACGACCGAGCTCGGACGGCGGCGATTGTTCCGAACGTCGACCATCCGACGGTTGCAATCGATCCAAGCCCTGATCCCGATCGGCCACGACCGATGTCAGACCGCGACGATCGGTCCTATCGCCGACGATCTGATGGCTGCGATCGATCCAAGCCCTGATCTCGATCGGCCACGACGAATCTTGAACCGCGGCGATTGGTCGGATCGCCGACGATCCGACGGCTGCGATCGATCCAAGCCCTGATCCCGATCGGCAACGACCGACCTCGGACCGCAGCGATCGATCCGATCGTCGACGATCCGACGGTTGCGATCGATCCTAGCCCTAATCCCGATCGGCCAAGCGATGATCGGTCCGATCGCCGACGATCCGACGGTTGAGATCGATCCAAGCCCTGATCCTGATCGGCTACGACGGATCTCTTACCGCGGCGATTGGTCGGATCGCCGACGATCCGACGGTTGCGATCGATACAAGCCCTAATCCAGATCGGTAACGACCGACCTCGAACCATGGCGATCGGTCCGGTTGCCGACGATCCGACGGTTGCGATCGATCCAAGCCCTGATCCTGATCGACCACAACCGATCCTGGACCGCAGCGATCAGTCCGATCGCCGATGATCCGACGGTTGCGATCGATCCAAGCCCGGATCCCGATCGGCCACGATGGATCTCAGACAGCGGCGATCGGTCCGATCGCCGACCATCCGACGGTTGCGATCGATCCAAGCCCTAATCCCGATCGGCCACGACCGATCTCGGACTGCGGCGATCATTCCGATCGCCGACCATCTGACGGTTGCGATTGATCCAAGTCCTGATCCCGATCGACCATGATCGATCTTGAACCGCGGCGATCGGTCCGATCATCGACGATCCAACGGTTGCGATCGATCCAAGCCCTAATCCCGATCGGCCATGACCGATCTCGGACCACAGCGATCAGTCCGATCTCTGATGATCCGACTATTACGATTGATCCAAGCCCTGATCCCGATCGGCCACGACCGACCTCGGACCGCGGCGATCGGTCAAATCGCCGACTATCCAACGGTTGCAATGATCCAAGCCCTGATCCCGATCGGCTATGACCGTTCTCGGATTGCGGCGATCGGTCCGATCGCCGACGATCGACGGTTGCGATCGATCCAAGCACTGATCCCGATCGGTCATGACCAATCTCGGACCACGATGATCGGTCCGATCTCCGATGATCCGACTATTACGATCGATCCAAGCCCTGATCCCGATCGGCCACGACCGACCTCGGACCGCTGTGATCGATCCAATCGCCGACGATCCGACGGTTGCGATCGATCCAAGCACTGATCCGGATCGGCCATGACCGATCTCAGACCGTGGCGATCGGTCCGATCGCCGATGATCAGATAGATGCGATCGATCCAAGCCCTGATCCCGATCGGCCACGACCAAACTCGAACCGTGGCGATCGGTCCGATCACCGATGATCCGACGGTTGCGATCAATCCAAGCCCTGATCCCGTACGGCCATGACCAATCTTGTACCGCAGCGATCGATCCGATCGCCGATGATCGACGGTTGCGATCGATCCAAGCCCTGATCTCGATCGGCCGCGACTGATCTCGGACCGCGGCAATCGGTCCGATCGCCGACGATCCGACGGTTGCGATCAATCCAAGCCCTGATCCCGATCGGCCCCGACCGATCTCGGACCACGGCGATCGGTCCGATCGCTGACGATCCAACTGTTGCGATCGATCTAAGCCCTGATCCCGATCGACGATGACCGATCTCGGAACATGGCGATCGGTCCGATCGCCGACGATCCGACGGTTGCGATCGATCCAAGCCCTGATCCCAATCGGCCACGATGGATCTCGAACCATGACGATTGGTCGGATCGCCGATGATCCGATGGTTGCGATCGATCCAAGCCCTTATCCCGATCAGCAACGACCGATCTCGGACTGCGGCGATTGGTCCGATTGCCGACGATCCGACGGTTGCGATCGATCCAAGCACTGATCCCGATCGGCAACGACCGACCTCGAACCAAGGCGATCGGTCCAATTGCCGACGATTCGATGGTTGCAATCGATCCAAGCCCTGATCCTGATCGACCACGACCGATCCCGGACCACGGCGATCAATCCGATCGCCGAAGATCCGACGGTTGTGATCATTCCAAGCCTTGATCCCGATCGGCCACGATCGATCTCGAATCGTGGCGATCGTCCGATCGCCGACGATCCGATGGTTGTGATCGTTCCAAGCCCTGATCCCGATCAGCCACGATCGATCTTGTACCGCGGCGATCGGTCCAATCGTTGACTATCTGACGATGGCAATCGATCCAAGCCCTGATCCCGATAGGCCACGACCGAGCTCGGACGGCGGCGATTGTTCCGATCGTCGACCATCCGACGGTTGCAATCGATCCAAGCCTTGATCCGATCGGCCACGACCGATCTCAGACCGCAGCGATCGGTTCGATCGCCGACGATCCGACGGTTGCGATCGATCCAAGCCCGGATCCCGATCGACCATGACGGATCTCGGACAGCGGCGATCGATCCGATCGCCGACCATCCGATGGTTGCGATCGATCCAAGCCCTAATCCCGATCGCCAACGACCGATCTCGGACCACGGCGATCAGTTCTATCGCCGACGATCCGACGGTTGTGATCGATCCAAGCCCTGATCCCGATCGGCCACGACGGATCTCGAACTGCGGCGATTGGTCGTATCGCCGATGATCCGACGGCTGCGATCGATCCAAGCCTTGATCCCGATCGATAACGACCGACCTCAACCGCAGCGATCGATCCGATCGCCGATGATCCGATGGTTGCGATCGATCTAAGCCCTGATCTCGATCGGCCACGACCAATCTCAGACCGCGGTGATCGGTCCGATTGCCGATGATCCAACGGTTGCGATCGATCCAAGCCCTGATCCCGATCGGCCACAACGGATCTCGGACCACGGCGATCAGTTTGATCACTAAAGATCTGACGGTTGCGATCGATCCAAGCCCTGATCCCGATCGGCAACGACCGATCTCGGACCACGGCGATCGGTCCGATCTCCGACAATCCAACGTTTGCGATCGATCCAAGCCCTGATCCCGATCGGCCACGACCGATCTCGGACCGCAGCGATCGGTCTGATCGCCGATGATCCGATGGTTGTGATCGATCCAAACCCTGATCCCGATCGGCCATGATCGATCTCGGACCGTAGCGATCGGTCCGATCGCTGACGATCCGATGGTTGCGATCGATTCAAGCCCTGATCCCGATTGGCCACGACCGATCTCGGACTGCGGCGATCGTTTCGATCGCCGACGATCCGATGGTTGTGATCGATCCAAGCCCTGATCCCGATCGGCCACGACCGATCTCGGACCATGGCGATCAGTCCGATCGCCGACCATCCGACGGTTGCGATCGACCCAAGCCCTGATCCCGATCGGCCACGATCGATCTCGGACTACGGCGATCGATCCGATCGCCGACGATCCGACGGTTGCGATCGATCCAAGCCCTAATCCCGTACGGCCATGATCAAACTCGGACCATGGCGATCGGTCCGATCGCCGACCATTCGACGGTTGCGATCGATCCAAGCCCTGATCCCGATAGGCCACGACCGAGCTCGGACGGCGGCGATTGTTCCGAACGTCGACCATCCGACGGTTGCAATCGATCCAAGCTCTGATCCCGATCGGCCACGACCGATATCGGACCACGGCGATCGGTCCTATCGCCGACGATCCGACGGTTGCAATCGATCCAAGCCCTGATCTCGATCGGCCACGACGAATCTCGAACCGCGGCGATTGGTCGGATCACCGACGATCCGACGGCTGCGATCGATCCAAGCCCTGATCCCGATCGGCAACGACCGACGTCGGACCGCAGCGATCGATCCGATCATCGACGATCCGGCGGTTGCGATCGATCCTAGCCCTAATCCCGATAGGCCAAGCGGCGATCGATCCGATCGCCGACGATCCGACGGTTGCGATCGATCCAAGCCCTGATCCTGATCGGCTACGACGGATCTCTTACCGCGGCAATTGGTCCGATCGCCAACGATCCGACGGTTGCGATCGATACAAGCCATGATCCCGATCGGTAATGATCGACCTCGAACCATGGCGATCGGTCCGATTGCCGACGATCCGACGGTTGCGATCGATCCAAGCCCTGATCCTGATCGACCATGACCGATCATGGACCGCAGCGATCGGTCCGATCGCCGATGATCCGACGGTTGCGATCGATCCAAGCCCGGATCCCGATTGGCCACGACGGATCTTGGATAGCGGCGATCGGTCCGATCGCCGACCATCCGATGGTTGCGATCGATCCAAGCCCTAATCCCGATCGGCCATGACCGATCTCGGACTGCGGCGATCGTTCCGATCGCCGACCATCCGACGGTTGTGATCAATCCAAGTCCTGATCCCGATCGGCCACAATCGATCTTGAACCGTGGCGATCGGTCCGATCGTCGACGATCCGACGATTGCGATTGATCCAAGCCCTAATCCCGATCAGCCACGACCGATCTCGGACCATGGCGATCGGTATGATCTCCGATGATCCGACTATTACGATCGATCCAAGCCCTGATCCCGATCGGCCACGACCGACCTCGGACCGCGGCGATCGGTCCAATCGCCGACTATCCGACGGTTGCAATCGATCCAAGCCCTGATCCCGATCGGCTATGACCGATCTCGGATTGCGGCGATCGGTCCGATCGCCGTCGATCCGACGGTTGTGATCGATCCAAGCACTGATCCCGATCGGCCACGACCAATCTCGGACCACGGCAATCGGTCCGATCTCCGATGATCCGACTATTACGATCGATCCAAGCCCTGATCCCGATCGGCCACGACCGACCTCGGACCGCGGCGATCGGTCCAATCGCCGACGATCCGACTGTTGCGATCGATCCAAGCACTGATCCCGATCAGCCACGACCGATCTCGGACCATGGCGATCGGTCCGATCGTCGATGATCAGATAGATGCGATCGATCCAAGCCCTGATCCCAATCGGCCACGACCAAACTCGAACCGCGGCGATTGGTCCGATTGCCGACGATCCGACGGTTGCGATCGATCCAAGCCCTGATCTCGTACGACCATGACCGATCTCGTACCACAGCGATCGATCCAATCACCGATGATCCGATGGTTGCGATCGATCCAAGCCCTGATCTCGATTGGCCGCGACTGATCTCAGACCGCGGCAATCGGTCCGATCGCCGACGATCCGACGGTTGCGATCGATCCAAGCCCTAATCTCGATCGGCCCCGACCGATCTCGGACCATGGTGATCGGTCCGATCGCTGACGATCCGACTGTTGCGATCGATCTAAGCCCTAATCCCGATCGGCTACGACCGATCTCGGAACGCAGCGATCGGTCCGATCGCCAACGATCCGACGGTTGCGATCGATCCAAGCCCTGATCCCGATCGGCCACGATGGATCTCGAACCATGGCGATTGGTCGGATCGCCGATGATCCGATGGTTGCGATCGATCCAAGCCCTTATCCCGATCGGCAACAACCGATCTCAGACTGCGGAGATTGGTCCGATTGCCAACGATCCAACGGTTGCGATCGATCCAAGCACTGATCCCGATCGGCAACGACCGACCTCGAACCGGGGCGATCGGTCTGATTGCTGACGATTCGATGGTTACAATCGATCCAAGCCCTGATCCTGATCGACCACGACCGATCCCGGACCTTGGCGATCGGTACAATCGCCGACGATCCGACGGTTGTGATCATTCCAAGCCTTGATCCCGATCGGCCATGATCGATCTCGAACCATGGCGATCGGTCCGATCGCCGATGATCCGATGGTTGTGATCGTTCCAAGCCCTGATCTCGATCAGCCGCGATCGATCTTGGACCACGGCGATCGGTCCGATCGCTGACTATCTGACGGTTGCAATCGATCCAAGCCCTGATCCCGATAGGCCACGACCGAGCTCGGACGGCGGCGATTGTTCCAATCATCGACCATCCGACGGTTGCAATCGATCCAAGCCCTGATCCCGATCGGCCACGACCGATCTCGGACCACGGCGATCGGTCCTATCGCCGACGATCCGATGGTTGCGATCGATCCAAGCCCTGATCTCGATCGGCCACGACGAATCTCGAACCGTGGCGATTGGTCGGATCGCCGACAATCCGACGGCTGCGATCAATCCAAGCCCTGATCCCGATCGGCAACGACCGACCTCGGACCGCAGCGATTGATCCGATCGTCGATGATCCGACGGTTGCGATCGATCCTAGCCTAATCCCGATCGGCCAAGCGGTGATAGGTCCGATCGCCAATGATCCGATGGTTGCGATCGATCCAAGCCCTAATCCTAATCGGCCACGATGGATCTCTTACCGCGGCGATTGGTCGGATCGCCAACGATCCGACGGTTGCGATCGATACAAGCCCTGATCCCGATCGGTAACGACCGACCTCGAACCACGGCGATCGGTTCGATTGCCGACGATCCGACGGTTGCGATCGATCCAAGCCCTGATCCTGATCGACCACGACCGATCCTGGACTGCAGCAATCGATCCGATCACCGATGATCCGACGGTTGCGATCGATCCAAGCCTGGATCCCGATCGGCCACGACGGATCTCGAACAGCGGCGATCGGTCCGATCGCCGACCATCCGACGGTTGCGATCGATCCAAGCCCTAATCCCGATCGGCCATGACCGATCTCGGACTGCGGCGATCGTTCTGATCATCGACCATCCGATGGTTGCGATCGATCCAAGCCCTGATCCCGATCGGCCATGATCGATCTTGGACCGCGGCGATCGGTCCGATCATCGACGATCCGATGGTTGCGATCGATCCAAGCCCTAATCCCGATCGGCCACGACCGATCTCAGACCACGGCGATCGGTCCGATCTCCGATGATCCGACTATTACGATCGATCTAAGCCCTGATCCCGATCGGCCACGACCGACCTTGGACCACGGCGATCGGTCCAATCGCCGACGATCTGATGGTTGCAATCGATCCAAGCCCTGATCCCGATCGGCTATGACCGATCTCGGATTGCAGCGATCGGTCCGATCACCGACGATCCGACGGTTGCGATCGATCCAAGCACTGATCCCGATCAGCCACGACCGATCTCGGACCGCGGCGATCGGTCCGATCGCCAATGATCAGATAGATGCGATCGATCCAAGCCCTGATCCCGATCGGCCACGACCGAACTCGAACCGCGGCGATCGGTCCGATCGTCGACGATCCGACGGTTGCGATCGATCCAAGCCCTGATCCCGTATGGCCATGACCGATCTTGTACCGCAGCGATCGATCCGATCGCCAATTATCTGATGGTTGCGATCGATCCAAGCCCTGATCTCGATCGGCCGCGACCGATCTCGGACCGCGGCAATCGGTCCGATCGCCGATGATTCGACGGTTGCGATCGATCCAAGCCCTGATCCTGATCGGCCCCGACCGATATCGGACCATGGCTATCGGTCCGATCGCTGATGATCCGACTGTTGCGATCGATCTAAGCCCTGATCCCGATCGGTCACGACCGATCTCGGACCGCGGCAATCGGTCCGATCGCCGACAATCCGACGGTTGCGATCGATCCAAGCCCTGATCCCGATCGGCCACGACCGATCTCGAACCGCAGCGATCGGTCGGATCGCCGATGATCCGATGGTTGCGATCGATCCAAGCCCTTATCCCGATCGGCAACGACCGATCTCGGACTGTGGCGATGGTCCGATCGCCGATGATCCGACGGTTGCGATCGATCCAAGCACTGATCCTGATCGGCAACGGTCGACCTCGAACAACGGTGATCGGTCCGATTGCCGACGATCCGACAGTTGTGATTGATCCAAGCCCTGATCCTGATCGACCATGACCGATCCCGGACCGCGGTGATCGGTCCGATCGCCGATGATCCGACGGTTGTGATCATTCCAAGCCTTGATCCTAATCGGCCACGATCGATCTCGAACCGTGGCGATCGGTCCGATCGCCGATGATCCGACGGTTGTGATCATTCCAGCCTGATCTTGATCAGCCACGATCGATCTTGGACCACGGCGATCAGTCCGATCACCGACTATCTGATGGTTAAGATCGATCCAAGCCCTGATCTCGATCGGCCACGACCGATCTCAGACCACGGTGATGGACCAATCGCCGATGATCCGATGGCTATGATCGACCCAAGCCCTGATCCTGATCGGCCACGATCGATCTCGGACTGTGGCGATCGGTCCGATCGCCGATGATCCGACAATTGCGATCGATCCAAGCCCTGATCCCGATTGGCCATGATGGATCTCGGACCGTGGCGATCGGTCCGATCTCTGACGATTTGATGGTTGCGATCGATCCAAGCCCTAATCCTGATCGGCCACGACCGATCTTGGACGCGGCGATCGGTCTGATCGGCGATTATCTGATGGTTGCGATCGATCCAAGCCCTGATCCCATCGGCCATGATCGATCTCGAACCGCGGTGATCGGTCCGATCGCCAGCGATCC
Organism: Calamus simplicifolius; assembly: GCA_900491605.1. NCBI lineage: Eukaryota > Viridiplantae > Streptophyta > Magnoliopsida > Arecales > Arecaceae > Calamus > Calamus simplicifolius. Next base: position 617,642 of record UESW01003912.1, on the reverse strand, counting down.
GAAGGTTGCGATCGATCCAAGCCTTGATCCCAATCGGCCACGACCGATCTCGGACTGCGGCAATTGGTCCGATCGCCGACGATCCACGGTTTCGATCGATCCAAGCCTTGATCCCGATCGGCACGATCGATCTCAGACTGCAGTGATCGGTTCGATCGCCGACGATCCGACGGTTGCGATCGATCCAAGCCCTGATCCCGATCGGCCATGACCAATCTCGGACAGCAGCGATCGGTTCGATCGCCGATGATCCGATGGTTGCGATCGATCTAAGCCCTGATCCCGATCGGCCATGACCGATCTCAGACAGCAGCGATCGGTCCGATCGCCGACGATCCGATGGTTACGATCGATCCAAGCCCTGATCCCGATCAGCCATGACGGATCTCAAACCGCGATGATCGGTCGGATCGCCGATGATCCGACGGTTGCGATCGATCCAAGCACTGATCCCGATCGGCAACGACTGACCTCGACCCGCAGTGATCGGTCTGATAGCCGACGATCCGACGGTTGTGATTGATCCAATCCCTGATCCCGATCGGCCACGACCGATCTTGGACCG
>UESW01003912.1:601601-611937 GCA_900491605.1 Calamus simplicifolius | reverse complement strand
AAGCCCATATCCTGATCGGCCACGACCGATCTCTAACCGCAGTGATCGGTCCGATCACCGATGATCCGGCGGTTGCGATAGATCCAAGCCCTGATCGATCCCGATCGCCCACGACCAATCTCGGACCGCGGCAATCGGTCCGATCGCCTGATCCGACGATTGGGATCGATCCAAGCCCTGATCCCGATCGGCCACGACCGATCTCGGACTATGGCGATCGGTTCGATCGCCGACGATTCGACGTTTGCGATCGATCCAAGCCTTGATCCCGATCAGCCACGACCGATCTCAAACCACAGCGATCGGTTCGATCGCCGACGATCCGAAGGTTGCAATCGATCCAAGCCCTGATCGATCCGATAGGTCACGACCAATCTCGGACCGTGACGATCAGTCCGATCGCCGATGATCCGATGGTTGCGATCGATCCAAGCCCTGATCTCGATCGGCCACGACCGATCTCGGACAGTGGCGATCGGTCTGATCGCCGACGATCCGATGGTTGCGATCGATCCAAGGGGATCGATCCAGATCGGCCACGACCGATCTCAGACCGTGGTGATCGGTCTGATCGTCGACGATCCAACGGTTGCGATCGATCCAAGCCCTAATCCCGATCGGCCATGATCGATCTCGGACCGCGCAATCGGTCCGATTGCCGATGATCCGATGGTTGCGATCGATCCAAGCCCCGATCGATCCCGATCAGCCACGACCGATCTCGAATCGTGGCGATTAGTCCGATCGCCGACGGTCGACGGTTACGATCGATCCAAGCCCTAATCCCGATCGACCACGACCGATCTTGGACTGCGGCGATCGGTCCGATCGCCGACGATCCGACGGTTGCGATCGATCCAAGCCATGATCTCTTCGGCCACAACCAATCTCGGTTAGCGGTGATCGGTCCGATCGCCGATGATCCGATGGTTGCGATCGATCCAAGCCCTAATCGATCCCGATCGGCCACGACCGATCTCGGACCGCGGCGATCGGTCCGATCATCGAGGATCCGACGGTAGCGATCGATCCAAGCCCTGATCCTTATCGGCCACGACCGATCTCGGACCGCGGCGATCGGTCCGATCATCGACGATCTAACGGTTGCGATCGATCCAAGCCCTGATCGATCCCGATCGGCCATGTCCGATTTCGGACCGCGGCGATCGATCCGATCGCCGATGATTCGACGTTGCAATCATCCAAGCCCTAATCCTGATCGGCTATGACCAATCTCGGACCACGGTGATCGGTCCGATCGCCGACGATCCGACGATTGCGATCGATCCAAGCCTGATCTCGATCGGCCACAACCGATCTCGGTTAGCGGCGATCGATCCGATCGCCAACGATCCGTTGGTTGCGATTGATCCAAGCCCTGATCCCGATCGGCCACGACCGATCTCGGACCGCGGCGATTGTCCCAGCCGACGATCCGACGGTTGCGATCGATCCAAACCCTGATCAATCCCGATCGGCCATGACCAATCTCGGACCGCGGCAATCGGTCCGATCGCCGACGATCCGACTGTTGCGATCGATCCAAGCCCTGATCCCGATTGGCCACGGCCGATTGGACCGCGGTGATCGATCTGATCATCGACGACGGTTACGATCGATCCAAGTCCTGATCCCGATCGGCCATGATCGATCTCGGACCGCGGCAATCGGTCCAATTGCCGATGATCCGATGGTTGCGATCGATCCATGCCCCGATCGATCCCGATCAGCCACGACCGATCTCGGACCGCGGCGATTAGTCGGATCGCCAACGATCCGACGGTTGCGATCGATCCAAGCCCTGATCCCGATCGCCATGACCAATCTCGGACCGTGGCGATCGGTCCGATCGCCGATGATCCGACGGTTGCGATCAATCCAAGCCTGATCCCGATCGGCCACACCGATCTCGGTTAGCGGCGATCGGTCTGATCGCCGATCCGATGGTTGCGATCGATCCAAGCCCTGATTCCGATCAGCCACGACCGATCTTAGACCACGGCGATCAGTCTGATCGCCGACGATCCGACGGTTGCGATCGATCCAAGCCCTGATCCGATCGACCACGACCGATCTCGGACCGCGGCGATCGATCCGATCGCCGACGATCCAACGGTTGCGATCGATCCAAGCCTGATCGATCCGATCAGCCACGACCGATCTCGGACCGTTGCGATCGGTCCGATCGCCGATGATCCGACGGTTGCGATCGATCCAAGCCCTAATCCCGATCGGCCACGACTGATCTCGGACCGCGGCGATCGGTCCGATCGCCGACGATCCGACAGTTGCGATCGATCCAAGCCCATATACTGATCGGCCACGACCAATCTCTAACCGCAGCGATCGGTCCGATTGCTGACGATCCGTGGTTGCGATAGATCCAAACCCTGATCAATCCCGATCGGCCATGAACAATCTCGGACCGCGGCAATCAGTCCGATCGCCGACGATCCGACGGTTGGATCGATCCAAGCTCTGATCTCGATCGGCCACGATCGATCTCAGACAGTGGCGATCGGTCCGATCGCCGACGATCCGACGGTTGCGATCGATCAAAGGGGATCGATCTAGATTAGCCACGATGATCCGACGGTTGCGATCGATCCAAGCCCTGATCCGATCAGCCATGATCGATCTCGGACCGCGGCAATCGGTCCGATTGCTGACGATCCGATGGTTGCGATCGATCCCGATCAGCCACGACCGATCTCGGACTGCGGCGATCAGTCCGATCACCGACGATCCGATGGTTGCGATCGATCTAAGCCCTAATCCCGATCGGCCACGACCAATCTTGGACCCGGCGATCGGTCCGATCGCCGACGATCCGACGGTTGCGATCGATCCAAGCCATGATCCCTGATCGGCCACGACCGATCTCGGTTAGCGGCGATCGGTCCGATCACCGACGATCGACGGTTGCGATCGATCCAAGCCCTGATCCCGATCGGCCACGACCGATCTTGAACCTCGGCGATCGGTCCGATCGCCGATGATCGACGGTTGCGATCGATCCAAGCCGTGATCCCTTCGGCAACATCGATCTCGAGCGGCGATCGGTCCCATCGCCGATCCGACGATTGCGATCGATCCAAGCCCTGATCCTAATCGGCCACGACCGATCTCAAACCGCGGCGATCGGTCCGATCGCCGATGATCTGACGGTTGCGATCGATCCAAGCCCTGATCCCGATCGGCCACGACCGATCTCGACCCGGCATCGTTCCGATCGCCGACGATCCGACGGTTGCGATCGATCCAAGCCCTGATCCCGATCGACCACGACCGATCTTGGACCACGGCATCGGTCCGATCGCCGACGATCCGACGGTTGCGATCGATTCAAGCCCTGATCCCGATCGGCCACGACCGATCTTGGACCTATGATCGGTCGATCGCCGACGATCCGACGGTTGCGATCGATCCAAGCCTGATCGATCCTGATCAGCCATGATCGATCTCGGATTGCGGCGATCGGTCCGATCATCGACGATGATGCGATCGATCCAAGCCCTGATCCCGATCGGCCACAACCGATCTCGGACTGCGGCGATCGGTCCGATCATTGACGATCCGACGGTTGCGATCGATCCAAGCCCTGATACTGATCGGCCACGACCGATCTCAGACCGCGGCGATCGGTCCGATCGCCGATGATCCGACGGTTGCGATCGATCCAAGCCCTGTTCGATCCCGATCTGCCATGACTGATCTTGGACGCGGCGATCGGTCCGATCGCCGACGATCGATGGTTGCGATCGATCCAAGCCCTGATCTCGATCGGCCACGACCGATCTCGGACCGCGGCGATCGGTCCGATCGCCGATGATCCGACGGTTGCGATCGATCCAAGCCCTGATCCCGATCGGCCACGACCGATCTCGGACCATGGCGATCGGTCCGATCGCCGACGATCCGACGGTGCGATCGATCCAAGCCCTGATCCCGATCGGCACGACCGATCTCGGACCGCGGTGATCGGTCCGATCATCGATGATCCGACGGTTGCGATCGATCCAAGCCCTGATCCCGATCGGCCACGACCGATTTGGACCGCGGCGATCGTCCGATCACCGACGATCCGACGGTTGCATCGATCCAAGCCCTGATCCCGATCGGCCACGACCGATCTCGGACCGTGGCGATCGTCCGATCGCCGACGATCCGACGGTTGCGATCGATCCAAGCCTGATCCCGATCGGCCAAGACCGATCTCGGACCGTGGCGATCGGTCCGATCGCCGACGATCCGACGGTTGCGATCGATCCAAGCCCTGATCCCGATCGGCCACGACCGATCTCGGACCGCTGCGATCGGTCCGATCGCCGACGATCCGATGGTTGCGATCGATCCAAGCCCTGATCCCGATCGGCCACGACGATCTCGGACCGCGGCGATCCGTTCGATCGCGACGATCCGATGGTTGCGATCGATCCAAGCCCTGATCCCTGATCGGCCATGACCGATCTCGGACCGCGGCGATCGGTCCGATCACCGACGATCGACGGTTGTGATCGATCCAAGCCCTGATCCCGATCGGCCACGACCGATCTTGGGCCGCGGCGATCGGTCCGATCGCCGATGATCCGACGGTTGCGATCGATCCAATCCCTGATCGATCTCGATGCCACGACCAATCTCGACCGTGGCGATCGGTTCGATCGCGATGATCGACGGTTGCGATCGATCCAAGCCCTGATCCCGATCGGCCACGACCGATCTTGGACCATGGCGATCGGTCCAATTGCCGACGATCCGACGGTGCGATCGATCCAAGCCCTGATCGATCCTGATCGGCCACGACCGATCTCGGACCGTGGCGATCGGTCCGATCGCCGATGATCCGACGGTTGCGATCGATCCAAGCCCTGATCCCGATCGGCCACGACCGATCTCGGACCGCGGCGATCGGTCGATCGCGACGATCCGACGGTTGCGATCGATCCAAGCCTGATCCCGATTGGCCACGACCGATCTCGGACCACAGCGATCGGTTCGATCGCCGACGATCCGACGGTTGCGATCGATCCAAGCCCTGATCGATCCCGATCGGCCACGATCGATCTCGGACCGCGGCGATCGGTCCGATCGCCGACGATCTGACGTTGCATCGATCCAAGCCCTGATCAATCCCGATCGGCCACGACCGATCTCGGACCACGGCGATCGGTCCGATCGCCGATGATCCGACGGTTGCGATCGATCCAAGCCCTGATCCCGATCGGCCAGGACCGATCTCGGACCGCAGCAATCGGTCCGATCGCCGATGATCCGATGGTTGCGATCGATCCAAGCCCCGATCGATCCCGATCAGCCACGACCGATCTCGGACCGCGGCGATCGGTCCGATCGCCGATGATCCGACGGTTGCGATCGATCCAGCCCTAATCCCGATCGGCCACGATCGATCTCGAACTGCGGCGATCGGTCCGATCGCTGACGATCCAACGGTTGCGATCGATCCAAGCCCTGATCCCTTTCGGCCACAACCGATCTCGGAGCCGATCGGTCCGATCGCCGACGATCCGACGGTTGCGATCGATCCAAGCCCTGATCGATCGGCCACGACCGATCTCGGACCGCGATCGGTCCGATCACCGACGATCCGACGGTTGCGATCGATCCAAGCCCTGATCCTGATCGACACGACCGATCTCGGACCCAGCGATCGGTCCGATCGCCGATGATCCGACGGTTGCGATCGATCCAAGCCCTGATCGATCCCGATCGGCCACGACCGATCTCGGACCGATGACGATCGACGGGATCCAAGCCCTGATCCGATGACCGATCTTGATCGGTCCGATGCCGACGATCCGACGGTTGCGATCGATCCAAGCCCTGATCCCGATCGGCCATGACTGATCTCGGACCGTGGCGATCGGTCCGATCGCCGACGATCCGACGATTGCGATCGATCCAAGCCCTGATCCCGATCGGCCACGACCGATCTCGGACCGATCGGTCCGATTGATCCGGTTGCGATCCAAGCCCTGATCCCGATTGGCCACGCCGATCTCGACGGTGATCGCCGATGATCCGACGGTTGCGATCAATCCAAGCCCTGATCGATCGGCCCGATCTCGACCCGTCCGATCCGACGATCCGACGGTTGCGATCGATCCAAGCCCTGATCCCGATCGGCCACGACCGATCTGGACCCGGCGATCGGTCCGATCGCCGACGATCCGACGGTTGTGATCGATCCAAGGCGATCGGCCACGACCGATCTCGATCGGTCCGATCACCGATGATCCCGATCGATCCAAGGATCCCGATCGGCCACGATCGATCTCCGCGGCGATCGGTCCGATCGCGACGATCTGATGGTTGCGATCGATCCAAGCCCAGATCCCGATCGGCCACGACGATCTCGGACCGCGGCGATCGGTCCGATCGCCGACGATTCGATGGTTGCGATCGATTCAAGCCCTGATCCTGATCGTCCAAAACCGATCTCGGACCGCGGCGATCGGTCCGATCGCCGAGGATCAGCCAGATGCGATCGATCCAAGCCCTGATCCTGATCGGCCACGATCGATCTCTTACCGCGGCGATCATTCCGATCACCGATGATCCTACGGTTGTGATCGATCCAAGCCCTGATCCCGATCGGCCACGACCGATCACGGACCACGGCGATCGGTCCGATCGCCGATGATCCGACGGTTGCTATCGGTCCAAGCCCTAATACCGATCGGCCACGACCGATCTCAGACCGCGGCGATCGGTCCGATCACCGATGATCCGATGGTTGCGATCGATCCAAGCCCTGATCGATCCCGATCGGCCGCGACCGATTTTGGACCGCGGCGATCGGTCCGATCGCTGATGATCCGATGGTTGCGATCGATCCAAGCCCTAATCCCGATCAGCCACAATCGATCTCAGACCGCTGCGATCGGTCCGATCGCCGATGTTCCGACGGTTGCGATCGATCCAATCCCTGATCGATCCCGATCTGCCACGACCAATCTCGGACCGCGGCGATCGGTTCGATCGCAGACGATCCGACGATTGCGATCGATCCAAGCCCTGATCCCGATCGGCCACGACCGATCTCGGGCCGCATCGATCGGTCCGATCACCGACGATCCGACGTTTGCGATCGATCCAAGCCCTAATCGATCCCGATCGGCCACGACTGTTCTCGAACCGCGACGATCGGTCCGATCGCCTTCGATCCGACGGTTGCGATCGAGCCAAGCCCTGATCCCGATCGGCCACGTCCGATCTTGGACAGCGGCGATCTATCGGATCGCCGATGTTCCGACGGTTGCGATCGATCCAATCCCTAATCAATCCCGATCTGCCATGACCAATCTCGGACCGCGGCGATCGGTTCGATCGCAGACGATCCGACGGTTGCGATCGATCCAAATCCTGATCCCGATCGGCCAAGACCTATCTCGGGCCGCGTCGATCGGTCCGATCGCCGACGATCCGATGGTTGCGATCGATCCAAGCCCTGATCGATCCCGATCGGCCACGACTGTTCTCGGACCGCGGCGATCGGTCTGATCGCCTTCGATCCGACGGTTGCGATCGAGCCAAGCCCTGATCTCGATCGGCCATGACCGATCTCGGACCGCGGCGATCTGTCGGATCACCGACGATCCGACGGTTGCGATCGATCCAATCCCTGATCCCGATCGGCCAAGACCGATCTCGGACTGCAGCAATCTGTTCGATCACAGACGATCTGACGGTTGCGATCGACCCAAGCCCTGATTGATCCCGATAGGCCACGACCGATCTCGGACCGCGGCGATCGATCCGATCGCCGACGATCCGACCGTTACGCTCGATCCAAGCCCTGATCGGTCCCGATTTGCCACGACCGATCTCGGACCTCGACGATCGGTCCAATCGCTGACGATACAATGGTTGCGATCGATCCAAGCCCTGATCCTGATCGGCCAGGACCGATCTCGGACCGCAGCAATCGGTCCGATCGCTGATGATCCGACGGTTGCGATCGATCCAAGCCCCGATCGATCCCGATCAGCCACGACCGATCTCGGACCGCGGCGATCTGTCCGATCGCCGACGATTCGACGGTTGCGATCGATCCATGCCCTAATCCCGATCGGCCACGACCGATCTCGGACCGTGGCGATCGGTCTGATCGCTGACGATCCGATGGTTGCGATCGATCCAAGCCATGATCCCTTTCGGCCACAACTGATCTCGGTTAGCGGCGATCGGTCCGATCGTCGTGATCTGACGGTTGCGATCGATCCAAGCGCTGATCCGGATTGGCCACGACCGATCTCGAACCATGGTGATCGGTCCGATCGCCGAAGATCCGACGGTTGCGAGCGATCCAAGCCTGATCCCGATCGGCCACGACTGATCTCGGACCACGATGTTCGGTCCGATCGCCGACTATCCGATGGTTGCGACCGATCCAAGCGCTGATCCCGATCGGCCACGACCGATCTCGGACCGCGGTGATCGGTTCGATAGCCTACGATCCGACGGTTGTGATCGATCTAAGCCCTGATCGATCCTGATCGGCCACGACCGATCTCGGACCGCGGCGATCGGTCCGATCGCCGATGACCCGACGGTTGCTATCAATCCAAACCCTTATTCCGATCGGCCATGACCGATCTCGGACCGCGGTGATCAATCGATCGCCGATGATCTGACGGTTGCAATCGATCCAAGCCCTGATACCGATCGGCCACGATCAATCTCGGACCGCGGCGATCGGTCCGATCACCGACGATCCGACGGTTGCGATCAATCCAAGCCCTGATACTGATCGACCACGATCGATCTCGGACCGCGGTGATCGATCCGATCACCGATGATCCGACGGTTGTGATCGATCCAATCCCTTATCCAGATCGACCACGATCGATCTCGGACCACAGCGATCGGTTCGATCGCCGATGATCCGATGGTTGCGATCGATCCAAGCACTGATCGATCCCGATCAACCACGAACGATCTTGGATCGCGGCGATCGGTCCGATCGCCGACGATCCGACGGTTGCGATCGATCCAAGCCCTGATCGATACTGATCGGCCACGACCGATCTCGGACCGCGGCGATTGGTCTGATCGCCATGATTCGATGGTTGCGATCGATCCAAGCCCTGATCGATCCCGATCGACCACGACCGATCTTAGACCGCGGCGATCATTCCGATCGCCGACGATCCGACGGTTGCGATCGATCCAAGCCCTGATCGCGATCGGCCATGATCGATCTTGGACCGCGGCGATCGGTCCGATCGCCGACGATCTGAGGGTTGCCATTTATCCAAGCCCTGATCAATCCCGATCAGCCATGACCGATCTCGGACCGCGGCGATCGGTCTGATCGCCGACGATCCGATGGTTGCGATCGATCCAAGCCCTAATCCCGATCGGCCACGACCGATCTCGGACCGCGGCGAACGGTCCGATCACCGACGATCCGACGGTTGCGATTGATCCAAGCCGTGATACCTTTCGGCAACAACCGATCTTGGTTAGCGGCGATCGGTCCCATCGCCAACGATCCAACGATTGTGATCGATCCAAGCCCTAATCCTGATCGGACACGACCGATCTCGAACCGCGGCGATCGGTCCAATCGCCAATGATCCAACGGTTGCGATCGATCCAAGCCCTGATCCCGATCGGCCACGACTGATCTTGGACCGCGGCGTTCGTTCCGATCGTCGACGATCCGACGGTTGCGATCGATCCAAGCCCTGATCCCGATCGACCATGACCGATCTCGGACCACGGCATTCAGTCCGATCGACGACGATCCGATGGTTGTGATCGATTCAAGCGCTGATCCCGATTGGCCACGACGATCTCGGACCTCTGCGATCGGTTCGATAGCCGACGATCCGACGGTTGCGATCGATCCAAGCCCTGATCAATCCTGATCGACCATGACTGATCTCGGATTGCGGCGATCGGTCCGATCACCGACGATCCGCCGGATGCGATCGATCCAAGCCCTTATCCTGATCGGCCACAACCGATCTCGGACTGCGGCGATCGGTCCGATCGCCGACGATCCGATCGTCGACGATCCGATGGTTGCAATCGATCCAAGCCCTGATACCAATCTTCCACGACCGATCTCAGAGCGCGGCGATCGGTCCGATCGCCGATGATCCGACGGTTGCGATCGATCCAAGCCCTGTTCGATCCCGATCTGCCACGACCGATCTTGGACCGCGGCGATCGGTCCGATCACCGACGATCGGATGGTTGCGATCAATCGAAGCCCTAATCTCGATCGGCCACGACCGATCTCGGGCCGCGGTGATCGGTCTGATCGCCTACGATCCGATGGTTGCAATCGATCCAAGCCCTGATC
>UESW01003912.1:566629-598050 GCA_900491605.1 Calamus simplicifolius | reverse complement strand
GGTTGCGATCGATCCAAGCCCTGATCCCGATCGACCATGACCGATCTCGGACCACGGCATTCAGTCCGATCGACGACGATCCGATGGTTGTGATCGATTCAAGCGCTGATCCCGATTGGCCACGATCGATCTCGGACCTCTGCGATCGGTTCGATAGCCGACGATCCGACGGTTGCGATCGATCCAAGCCCTGATCAATCCTGATCGACCATGACTGATCTCGGATTGCGGCGATCGGTCCGATCACCGACGATCCGCGGATGCGATCGATCCAAGCCCTTATCCTGATCGGCCACAACCGATCTCGGACTGCGGCGATCGGTCCGATCGCCGACGATCCGATCGTCGACGATCCGATGGTTGCAATCGATCCAAGCCCTGATACCAATCTTCCACGACCGATCTCAGAGCGCGGCGATCGGTCCGATCGCCGATGATCCGACGGTTGCGATCGATCCAAGCCCTGTTCGATCCCGATCTGCCACGACCGATCTTGGACCGCGGCGATCGGTCCGATCACCGACGATCGGATGGTTGCGATCAATCCAAGCCCTAATCTCGATCGGCCACGACCGATCTCGGGCCGCGGTGATCGGTCTGATCGCCTACGATCCGATGGTTGCAATCGATCCAAGCCCTGATCGATCCCGATCGGCCACGACCGATCTTGGACCGCGGCGATCGATCCGATCGCCGACGATCCGATGGTAGCGATCAATCCAAGCCCTGATCCTGATCGGCCACGACCGATCTCGGACCGCTGTGATCGGTCCGATCATCGACGATCCGATGGTTGCGATCGATCCAAGCCCTGATCGATCCCGATCGGCCACGTTCGATTTCGGACCGCGGTGATCGATCCGATCGCCGATGATCCGACGTTGCAATCAATCCAAGCCCTAATCCTGATCGGCTATGACCAATCTCGGACTGCGGCGATCGGTCCAATCACCGACGATCCAACGGTTGTGATCGATCCAAGCCCTGATCCCGATCGGCCACAACCGATCTCGGTTAGCGGTGATCGGTCCGATCGCCGACGATCCGTTGGTTGCGATTGATCCAAGCCCTGATCCCGATTGGCCACGACCGATCTCGGAACGCGGCGATCGGTCCCATAGCCGACGATCCGACGGTTGCGATCGATCCAAACCCTGATCGATCCCGATCGGCCACGACCAATCTCGGACCGTGGCAATCGGTCCGATCACCGACGATCCAACTGTTGCGATCGATCCAAGCCCTGATCCCGATTGGCCACGACCGATCTCGGACCATGGTGATCGGTCTGATTGTCGATGATCCGACGGTTGCGATCGATCAAACCCTGATCCCCGATCAGCCACGACCGATCTTAGACCGCGGCGATCGGTCCGATCACCGACAATCCGACTGTTGCGATCGATCCAAGCCCTGATTCTGATCAGCCACGACCAATCTCAGACCACGGCGATCGGTCCGATCGCGATGATCCGATGGTTGCGATCGATCCAAGCCCTGATCCCGATCGGCAACTATCGATCTCGGACTGTGGTGATCGGTCTGATAACGACGATCCGATGGTTGCGATCGATCCAAGCCCTGATTCTGATCAGCCATGACCGATCTCAGACCACAGCGATCGGTCTGATCGCCGACAATTCGACGGTTGCGATCGATCCAAGCCCTGATCACGATTGGCCACGATCGATCTCGGACCGCGATGATCGATCCGATCACCGACGATCCAATGGTTGCGATCGATCCAAGCCCTGATCGATCTCGATCAGGCACGACCGATCTTGGACGGCGGCGATCGGTTCGATCGCCGATGATCCGACGATTGCGATCGATCCAAGCCCTGATCCCGATCGGCTACGACCGATCTCGGACCGTGGCGATCGGTCCAATCGCCGACGATCCGACAGTTGTGATCGATCCAAGCCCATATCCTGATCGGCCACGACCGATCTCTAACCGCAGTGATCGGTCCGATCACCGATGATCCGGCGGTTGCGATAGATCCAAGCCCTGATCGATCCCGATCGCCCACGACCAATCTCGGACCGCGGCAATCGGTCCGATCGCCGATGATCCGACGGTTGGGATCGATCCAAGCCCTGATCCCGATCGGCCACGACCGATCTCGGACTGTGGCGATCGGTTCGATCGTCGACGATTCGACGTTTGCGATCGATCCAAGCCTTGATCCCGATCAGCCACGACCAATCTCAAACCACGGCGATCAGTTCGATCGCCGACGATCCAAAGGTTGCAATCGATCCAAGCCCTGATCGATCCCGATAGGTCACGACCGATCTCGGACCGCGACGATCAATCCGATCGCCAATGATCCGATGGTTGCGATCGATCCAAGCCCTGATCTCGATCGGCCACGACCGATCTCGGACAGTGGCGATCGGTCTGATCGCCGACGATCCGATGGTTGCGATCGATCCAAGGGGATCGATCCAGATCGGCCACGACCGATCTCAGACCGTGGTGATCGGTCTGATCGTCGACGATCCAACGGTTGCGATCAATCCAAGCCCTAATCCCGATCGGCCGTGATCAATCTCGGACCGCGGCAATCGGTCCGATTGCCGATGATCCGATGGTTGCGATCGATCCAAGCCCCGATCGATCCCGATCAGCCACGACCGATCTCGGATCGTGGCGATTAGTCCGATCACCGACGATCTGACGGTTACGATCGATCCAAGCCCTAATCCCGATCGACCACGACCGATCTTGGACCGCGGCGATCGGTCCAATCGCCGATGATCCGACGGTTGCGATCGATCCAAGCCATGATCTCTTTCGGCCACAACCAATCTTGGTTAGCGGTGATCGGTCCGATCGCCGATGATCCGATGGTTGCGATCGATCCAAGCCCTAATCAATCCCGATCGGCCAAGACCGATCTCGGACCGCGGCGATCGGTCCGATCACCGACGATCCGACGGTAGCGATCGATCCAAGCCCTGATCCTGATCAGCCACGATCGATCTCGGACCGCGGTGATCGGTCTGATCATCGACGATCCGACGGTTGCGATCGATCCAAGCCCTGATCGATCCCGATCGGCCACGTCCGATTTCGGACCGCGGCGATCGATCCGATCGCCGATGATCCGACGTTGCAATCAATCCAAGCCCTAATCCCGATCGGCTACGACCAATCTCGAACCACGGTGATCGGTCCGATCGCCGACGATCCGACGATGCGATCGATCCAAGCCCTGATCTCGATCGGCCATAACCGATCTCGGTTAGCGGTGATCGATCCGATCACCGACGATCCGTTGGTTGCGATAGATCCAAGCCCTGATCCCGATCGGCCACGACCGATCTCGGACCGCGGCGATTGGTCCCATAGCCGACGATCCGATGGTTGCGATCGATCCAAACCCTGATCGATCCCGATCGGCCATGACCAATCTTGGACCGCGGCAATCGGTCCGATCGCTGACGATCCGACTGTTGCGATCGATCCAAGCTCTGATCCCGATTGGCCACGGCCGATCTTGGACCACGGTGATCGATCTGATCGTCGACGATCCGACGGTTGCGATCGATCCAAGTCTTGATCCCGATCGGCCATGATCGATCTTGGACCGCGGCAATCGGTCCAATTGCCAATGATCCGATGGTTGCGATCGATCCATGCCCCGATCGATCCCGATCAGCCACGACCGATCTCGGACCACGGCGATTAGTCGGATCGCCGACGATCCGACGGTTGCAATCGATCCAAGCCCTAATCCCGATCGACCACGACCAATCTTGGACCGTGGCTATCGGTCCGATCGCCGACGATCCGACTGTTGCGATAGATCCAAGCCATGATCCCTTTCGGCCACAACCGATCTCGGTTAGCGGCGATCGGTCCGATCGTCGATGATCCGATGGTTGCGATCAATCCAAGCCCTGATTTCGATCAGCCACGACCGATCTCAGACCACGGCGATCGGTCTGATCGCCGACAATTCGATGGTTGCGATCGATCCAAGCCATGATCACGATCGACCACGACCGATCTCGGACCGCGGCGATCGATCCGATCGCCGACGATCCAACGTTTGCGATCGATCCAAGCCATGATCGATCTCGATCAGCCACGATCGATCTTGGACCGCGAAGATCGGTCCGATCGCCGATGATCCAACGGTTGCGATCGATCCAAGCCCTAATCCCGATCGGCCATGACTGATCTCGGACCGCGGCGATCGGTCCGATCGCCGACGATCCGACAGTTGCGATCGATCCAAGCCCATATACTGATCGGCCACGACCGATCTCTAACCGCAGCGATCAGTCCGATTGCCGACGATCCGGTGGTTGCGATAGATCCAAACCCTGATTGATCCCGATCGGCCATGAACAATCTCGGACCGCGGCAATCGGTCCGATCGCCGACGATCCAACGGTTGGGATCGATCCAAGCCCTGATCTCGATCGGCCACGATCGATCTCGGACAGTGGCGATCGATCAAAGGGGATCGATCCAGATTAGCCACGACCGATCTCGGACCACGGTGATCGGTCTGATCGCCGACGATCCGACGGTTGTGATCGATCCAAGCCCTGATCCCGATCGGCCATGATCGATCTCGGACCGCGGCAATCGGTCCGATTGCCGATGATCCGATGGTTGCGATCGATCCAAGCCCCGATCGATCCCGATCAGCCACGACCGATCTCGGACTGCGGCGATCAGTCCAATCGCCGACGATCCGATGGTTGCGATCGATCCAAGCCCTAATCCCGATCGGCCACGACTAATCTTGGACCGTGGCGATCGGTCCGATCGCCGACGATCCGACGGTTGCGATCGATCCAAGCCATGATCCCTTTCGGCCACAACCGATCTCGGTTAGCAGCAATCGGTCCGATCACCGACGATCAGACGGTTGCGATCGATCCAAGCCCTAATCCCGATCGGCCACGACCGATCTTGAACCTCGGCGATCGGTCCGATCGCCGATGATCCGACGGTTGCGATCGATCCAAGCCGTGATCCCTTTCGGCAACAACCGATCTCGTTTAGCGGCGATCGGTCCCATCGTCGACAATCCGACGATTGCGATCGATCCAAGCCCTGATCCTGATCGGCCACGACCGATCTCGAACCACGGCGATCGGTCCGATCGCCGATGATCCGACGGTTGCGATCGATTCAAGCCCTGATCCCGATCGGCCACGACCGATCTCGGACCGCGGCATTCGTTCTGATCGCCGATGATCCGACGGTTGTGATCGATCCAAGACCTGATCCCGATCGACCACGACCGATATTGGACCACAGCATTCGGTCCGATCGCCGACGATCCGATGGTTGCGATCGATTCAAGCACTGATCTCGATCGGCCACGACCGATCTCGGACGGCTATGATCGGTTCAATAGCTGACGATCCGACGGTTGCGATCGATCCAAGCCATGATCGATCCTGATCAGCCACGACCAATCTCGGATTGCGGCGATCGGTCCGATCGCCGACGATCCGCCAGATGCGATCAATCCAAGCCCTGATCCCGATCGGCCACAACCGATCTCGGACTGCGGCGATCGGTCTGATCATTGACGATCCGACGGTTACGATCGATCCAAGCCCTGATACTGATCGGCCACGATTGATCTCAGACCACGGCGATCGGTCCGATCACCAACGATCCGATGGTTGCGATCGATCGAAGCCCTGTTTGATCCCGATCTGCCACGACTGATCTTGGAACGCGGCGATCAGTCCGATCGCCGATGATCGGATGTTGCGATCGATCCAAGCCCTGATCTCAATCGGCCACGACCGATCTCGGGCCGCAGCGATCGGTCCGATCGCCTACGATCCGATGGTTGCAATCGATCCAAGCCCTGATCGATCCCGATCTGCCACGATCGATCTCGGACCATGGCCATCGGTCCGATCGCCGACGATCCGACGGTAGCGATCGATCCAAGCCCTGATCCCAATCGACAACGACCGATCTCGGACCGCGGCGATCGGTCCGATCATCGACGATCCGACGGTTGCGATCGATCCAAGCCCTGATCGATCCCGATCTGCCACGTTCGATTTCGGACCGCGGCGATCGATCCGATCACCGACGATCCGACGGTTGCGTTCGATCCAAGCCCTGATCCCGATCGGCCACGACCGATCTTGGACCGCGGCGATCGGTCTGATCGCCGACGATCCGACGGTTGCGATAGATCCAAGCCCTGATCGATCCCGATCGGCCACGACCGATCTCGGACCGCGGCGATCGGTCCGATCGCCGACGATCCGTTGGTTGCGATTGATCCAAGCCCTGATCCCGATCGGCCACGAACGATCTCGGACCGCGGCGATCGGTCCCATAGCCGACGATCCGATGGTTGCGATCGATCCAAACCCTGATCGATCTCAATCGGCCACAACCACTCTCGGACCGCGGCAATCGGTCCGATCGCCGACGATCCAACTGTTGTGATTGATCCAAGCCCTGATCCCGATTGGCCACGATCGATCTCGGACCGTGGTGATCGGTCCGATCACCGACGATCCGACGGTTGCGATCGATCCAACCCCGATCCCAGATCAGCCACGATCGATCTCGAACCGCGGCGATCGGTCCGATCACCGATGATCCGACGGTTGCGATCGATCCAAGACCTGATTCTGATCAGCCACGACCAATCTCAAACCATGGCGATTGGTCCGATCGCCGACGATCCGATGGTTGCGATCGATCCAAGCCCTGATCCCGATCGGCAACGATCGATCTCGGACTGTGGCGATCGGTCTGATAACGACGATCCGATGGTTGCGATCGATCCAAGCCCTGATTCCGATCAGCCACGATCGATCTCAGACCACGACGATCGGTCCGATCGCTGACAATTCGACGATTGCGATCGATCCAAGCCCTGATCACGATCGGCCATGACCGATCTCGGACCGCGGCGATCGATCCGATCGCCGACAATCCAACGGTTGCGATCGATCCAAGCCCTGATCGATCTCAATCAACCACGACCGATCTCGGATCGCGGCGATCAGTCCGATCGCCGATGATCCAACGGTTGCGATCGATCCAAGCCCTCATCCCGATCGGCCACGACCGATCTCGGACCGCGGCGATCGGTCCAATCGCCGACAATCCAACAGTTGCGATCGATCCAAGCCCATATCCTGATCGGCCATGACCGATCTCTAACCACAGCGATCGGTCCGATCGCCGATGATCCAGTGGTTGCGATAGATCCAAACCCTGATCGATCTCGATCGGCCACGACCAATCTCGGACCGCGGCAATCGGTTCGATCGCCGACAATCTGATGGTTGGGATCGATCCAAGCCCTGATCCTGATCAGCCACGACCGATCTCGGACCGCGGCGATCGGTCCGATCACCGATGATCCAACGGTTGCGATCGATCCAAGCCCTGATCCCGATCGGCCATGACCGATCTCAGACCGCAGCGATCGGTCCGATCGCCGACAATCCAACAGTTGCGATCGATCCAAGCCCATATCCTGATCGGCCACGACCGATCTCTAACCGCAGTGATTGGTCCGATCACCGATGATCCAGCGGTTGCGATAGATCCAAACCCTGATCGATCCCGATCGGCCACGACCAATATCGGACCACGGCAATCGGTTCGATCGCCGACGATCTGACGGTTGGGATCGATCCAAGCCCTGATCCCGATCGGCCATGACCGATCTCGGACCGCGGCGATCGGTCCAATCGCCGATGATCCGATGGTTGCGATCGATCCAAACCCTGATCCCGATCGGCCACGACCGATCTTAAACCACGGCGATCGGTTCGATCGCCGACGATCTGACGGTTGCGATCGATCCTGATAGGTCACGACCGATCTCGGACCGCGAGGATCCGTCCGATCGCCGATGATCCGACGATTGCGATCGATCCAAGCCCTGATCTCGATCGGCCATGACCGATCTCGGACAGTGGCGATCGGTCTGATCGCCGACGCTCTGACAGTTGCGATCGATCCAAGGGGATCAATCTAGATCGGCCACGACCGATCTCGGACCGCGGTGATCGGTCTGATCGCCGACGATCCTACGGTTGCGATCAATCCAAGCCCTGATCCCGATCGGCCATGATCGATCTCAGACCGCGGCAATCGGTCCGATTGCCGACGATCCGATGGTTACGATCGATCCAAGCCCCGATCGATCCCGATCAGCCACGACCGATCTCGGACCCCGGCGATCAGTCCGATCGCCGACGATCCAACAGTTGTGATCGATCCAAGCGCTAATCCCGATCGGCCACGACCAATCTTTGACTGCGGCAATCGGTCCGATCGCCGACGATCCAACGGTTGCGATCGATCCAAGCCATGATCCCTTTCGGCCACAACCGATCTCGGTTAGCGGCGATCGGTCTGATAGCCGATTATCCGATGGTTGCGATCGATCCAAGCCCTGATAGATCTCGATCAGCTACAACCAATCTCGGACCACGGTGATCGATCCGATCGCTGATGATCCGACGGTTGTGATCGATCCAAGCCCTAATCCCAATCGGCCATGACCGATCTTGGACCGTGGCGATCGGTCCGATCGCCGACGATCCGATAGTTGCAATCGATCCAAGCCCTTATCCTGATCGGCCATGACCGATCTCTGACCGCAGCGATCGGTCCGATCGCCGACGATCCAGTGGTTGCGATTGATCCAAACCCTGATCGATCCCGATCAGCCACGACCAATCTCGGACCGCAGCAATCGGTCGGATCGCCGACGATCCAACGGTTGGGATCGATCCAAGCCATGATCTCGATCGGCCATGACCGATCTCGGACCGCGGTGATCGGTCCGATCGCCGACGATCCGACGGTTGCGATCGATCCAAGCCCTGATCCCGATCGGCCATGACCGATCTCGAACCACGGCGATCGGTTCGATCGCCGATGATTCGATAGTTGTGATCGATCCAAGCCCTGATACCGATCAGCCACGATCGATCTCAGACCGCGGTGATCGGTCCGATCGCTGACGATCCGATGGTTACGATCGATCCAAGCCCTGATCGATCCCGATCGGCCACGACTGATTTTGGACCGTGGCGATCGGTACGATCGCCGACGATCCGATGGTTACGATCGATCCAAGCCCTAATCCCGATTGGCCACGATCGATCTCGGACCGCGGCGATCTGTTCGATCGCCGATGATCCGATGGTTGTGATCGATCCAAGCCATAATCCCGATCGGCCATGACCGATCTCGGACCGCATCGATCGGTTCGATCGCCAACGATCCGATGGTTGCGATCGATCCAAGCTGATCCTGATCGGCCACGACCAATCTCGGACCGCGGTGATCGATCCGATCGCCGACAATCCGACGGTTGTGATTGATCCAAGCCCTGATCCCGATCGGCCACGATCGATCTTGGACCGCGGCGATTGGTCCGATCGCCGATGATCCGACGGTTGCGATCGATCCAAGCCCTGATCGATCCCGATAGGTCACGACCGATCTCGGACCGCGGCGATCAGTCCGATCGCCAAAGATCTGACGGTTGCGATCGATCCATGCCCTGATCTCGATCGGCCACTACCGATTTCGGAGAGCGGCGATCGGTTCGATCGCCGACGATCCGACGGTTGCGATCGATCCAAGCCCTGATCGATCCAAATCGGCCACGACCGATCTTGGACCGCGGTGATCGATCTGATCGCCGATGATCCGACACTTGCAATCGATCCAAGCCCTGATCCCGATCGGCCATGACCAATCTCAGACTGCTGCAATCGGTCCGATTGCCGACGATCCGATGGTTGCGATCGATCCAAGCCCAGATCGATCCCGATCAGCCACGACCGATCTTGGACCCGGCGATCAGTCCGATCGTCGACGATCCGACGGTTGCGATCGATCCAAACCCTAATCCCGATCGGCCACGACCGATCTCGGACCGCGGCGATAGGTCCGATCGCAGACGATCCGACGGTTGCGATCGATCCAAGCCGTGATCCCTTTCAGCCACAACCGATCTCGGTTAGCGGCGATCGGTCCGATCGTCGATGATCCACGGTTGCGATCGATCGAAGCCCTGATCTCGATCGGCCACGACCGATCTCGGACCGTGGATATCGGCCCGATCGCCGATGATCCGACGGTTGCGATCGATCCAAGCCCTGATCCCGATCGGCCACAACCGATCTCGGACCGCGGCTTTCGTTCCGATCGCCGATGATCCGACGGTTGCAATTGATCGAAGCCCTGATCCTGATCGGCCACGACCGATCTCGGACCACGGCATTCGGTCCAATTGCCGATGATCCAACGTTTGCGATCGATCCAAGCGCTGATCCCGATCGGCCACGACCGATCTCAGACCGCGGCGATCGGTCCGATAGCCGACGATCCGATGGTTGCGATCGATCCAAGCCCTGATCCCGATCGGCTACGATCGATCTTGGACTGTGGCGATCGGTCTGATAACGATGATCCGACGGTTGCGATCGATCCAAGCCCTGATTCCGATCAGCCACGACCGATCTCAGACCACGGCGATCGGTCCGATTGCCGATGATCCAACGATTTGCGATCGATCCAAGCCCTGATCCCGATCGGCCACGACCGATCTCGGACCGCAGCGATCGGTCCGATCGCCGACGATCTGACGGTTGCGATCGATCCAAGCCCATATCCTGATCGGCCACGACCGATCTCTATCCGCAGCGATCGGTCTGATCGCCGACGATCCGGCGGTTGTGATAGATCTAAACCCTGATCGATCCCGATCGGCCACGACCAATCTCGGACCGCGGCAATCATTCCGATCACCGATGATCCGACGGTTGGGATCGATCCAAGCCCTGATCTTGATCGGCCATGACCGATCTCGAACCGCGGCATTCGGTTCGATCACCGACGATCCGACGGTTGCGATCGATCCAAGCCCTGATCCCGATCGACCACGACCGATCTCAAACCACGGCGATCGGTTCGATCGCCGACTATCCGATGGTTGCGATCGATCCAAGCCCTGATACCGATCGGCCATGATCGATCTCAGACCGCGGCGATCGATCTGATCGCCGACAATCTGATGGTTATGATCGATCCAAACCCTGATCGATCCCGATCGGCCATGACCGATTTTGGACCGTGGCGATCGGTACGATCGCCGATGATCCGATGGTTGCGATCGATCCAAGCCCTAATCCTGATTGGCCACGAACAATCTCGGAACACGGCGATCGGTCCGATCGCCGATGATCTGACGATTGCGATCGATCCAAGCCTTAATCCCGATCAGCCACGACCGATCTCGGACTGCGGCGATCGGTTCGATCGCCGACGATCCGACTGTTGCGATCGATCCAAGCCCTGATCCCGATCGGCCACGACCGATCTTGGACCACCGCAATTGGTTCGATCACCGACAATCCGATGGTTGCGATTGATCCAAGCCCTGATCCTGATCGGCCACGACCGATCTCGGACCGCGGCGATCTGTCCAATCGCTGACGATCCGATGGTTGCGATCGATCCAAGCCCTGATCGATCCCGATAGGTCACGACCGATCTCGAACCGCGATGATCAGTCCGATCGCCGATGATTGACGGTTACGATCGATCCAAGCTCTGATCTCGATCGGCCACGACCGATCTCGGACAGCGGCGATCAGTCCGATCACCGACGATCCGACGGTTGCGATCGATCCAAGCCCTGATCGATCTAGATCGACCACGACCGATCTCGGACAGCGGCGATCGGTCTGATCGCCGATGATCCGACGGTTGCGATCGATCCAAGCCCTGATCCCGATCAGCCATGACCGATCTCGGACCGCGGCAATCGTTCTGATTGCCGATGATCCGATGGTTGCGATCGATCCAAGCCTCGATCAATCCCGATCAGCCACGACCGATCTTGGACCGCGGCGATCAGTCCGATCACCGACGATCCGACGGTGGCGATCGATCCAAGCCCTAATCCCGATCGGCCACGACCAATCTTGGACCACGGCGATCGGTCCGATCGCCGATGATCCAACGATTGCCATCGATCCAAGCCGTGATCCCTTTCGGCCACAACCGATCTCGGTTAGCGGCGATCGGTCCAATCGCCGATGATCCGATGGTTGCGATCGATCCAAGCCCTGATCGATCTCGATCAGCCACGACCGATCTCGGACCGCGGCGATCGGTCCGATCGCTGATGATCCAACGGTTGCGATCGATCCAAGCACTAATCCCTATCGGCCATGACCGATCTCGGACCACGGCGATCGGTCCGATCGCCGACGATCCGATAGTTGTGATCGATCCAAGCCTTATCCTGATCGGCCATGACCGATCTCTGACCGCAGCGATCGGTCCGATTGCCGACGATCCAGCGGTTGCGATCGATCCAAACCCTGATCGATCCCGATCAGCCACGACCAATCTTGGACCGCGGCAATCGGTCGGATCACGGATGATCCGACGATTGGGATCGATCCAAGCCATGATCCCGATCAGCCACGACCGATCTTGGACCGCGGCGATCGGTCCGATCGCCGATGATCCGACGGTTGCGATCGATCCAAGCCCTGATCCTGATCGGCCACGACCGATCTGGAACCACGGTGATCGGTTCGATCGCCGATGATTCGATAGTTGCGATCGATCCAAGCCCTGATACCGATCAGCCACGATCGATCTCAGACGCGGCGATCATTCTGATCGCCGACAATCCGATGGTTATGATCGATCCAAGCCCTGATCGATCCCGATCGGCCACGACCAATTTCGGACCATGGCAATCGGTACGATCGCCGTTGATCCGATGGTTGCGATCGATCCAAGCCCTGATCCCGATTGGCCACGACCGATCTCGGACCGCAGCGATCGGTCCGATCGCCGATGATCTGACGGTTGCGATCGATCCAAGCCCATATCCTGATCGGCCATGACCGATCTCTATCCGCAGCGATCGGTCTGATCGCCGACGATCCGGCGGTTGCGATAGATCTAAACCCTGATCAATCCCGATCGGCCACGACCAATCTCGGACCGCGGCAATCATTCCGATCACCGATGATCCAACGGTTGGGATCGATCCAAGCCCAGATCTCGATCGGCCACGACCGATCTCGGACCGCGGCATTCGGTCCGATCACCGACGATCCGACGGTTGCGATCGATCCAAGCCCTGATCCCGATCGACCACGACCGATCTCAAACCATGGCGATCGGTTCGATCGCCGACTATCCGATGGTTGCGATCGATCCAAGCCCTGATACCGATCGGCCATGATCGATCTCAGACCGCGGCGATCGGTCTGATCGCCGACAATCTGATGGTTATGATCGATCCAAACCCTGATCGATCCCGATCGGCCATGACCGATTTTGGACCGTGGCGATCGGTACGATCGCCGATGATCCGATGGTTGCGATCGATCCAAGCCCTAATCCTGATTGGCCACGAACAATCTCGGAACACGGCGATCGGTCCGATCGCCGACGATCTGACGGTTGCGATCGATCCAAGCCTTAATCTCGATCAGCCACGACCGATCTCGGACCGCGGCGATCGGTTCGATCGCCGACGATTCGACTGTTGCGATCGATCCAAGCCCTGATCCCGATCGGCCACGACCGATCTCGGACCACCGCAATTGGTCCGATCACCGACAATCCGATGGTTGCGATTGATCCAAGCCCTGATCCTGATCGGCCACGACCGATCTCGGACCGCGGCGATCTGTCCAATCGCTGACGATCCGATGGTTGCGATCGATCCAAGCCCTGATCGATCCCGATAGGTCACGACCGATCTCGAACCGCGATGATCAGTCCGATCGCCGATGATTTGACGGTTACGATCGATCCAAGCCCTGATCTCGATCGGCCACGACCGATCTCGGACAGCGGCGATCAGTCCGATCGCCGACGATCCGACGGTTGCGATCGATCCAAGCCCTGATCGATCTAGATCGACCACGACCGATCTCGGACAGCGGCGATCGGTCTGATCGCCGATGATCCGACGGTTGCGATCGATCCAAGCCCTGATCCCGATCAGCCATGACCGATCTCGGACCGCGGCAATCATTCTGATTGCCGATGATCCGATGGTTGCGATCGATCCAAGCCTCGATCAATCCCGATCAGCCACGACCGATCTTGGACCGCGGCGATCAGTCCGATCGCCGATGATCCGACGGTGGCGATCGATCCAAGCCCTAATCCCGATCGGCCACGACCAATCTTGGACCACGGCGATCGGTCCGATCGCCGATGATCCAACGATTGCCATCGATCCAAGCCATGATCCCTTTCGGCCACAACCGATCTCGGTTAGCGGCGATCGGTCCAATCGCCGATGATCCGATGGTTGCGATCGATCCAAGCCCTGATCGATCTCGATCAGCCACGACTGATCTCGGACCGCGGCGATCGGTCCGATCGCTGATGATCCAACGGTTGCGATCGATCCAAGCACTAATCCCTATCGGCCATGACCGATCTCGGACCGCGGCGATCGGTCCGATCGCCGACGATCCGATAGTTGCGATCGATCCAAGCCCTTATCCTGATCGGCCATGACCGATCTCTGACCGCAGCGATCGGTCCGATTGCCGACGATCCAGCGGTTGCGATCGATCCAAACCCTGATCGATCCCGATCAGCCACGACCAATCTTGGACCGCGGCAATCGGTCGGATCATGGATGATCCGACGATTGGGATCGATCCAAGCCATGATCCCGATTAGCCATGACCGATCTTGGACCGCGGCGATCGGTCCGATCGCCGACGATCCGACGGTTGCGATCGATCCAAGCCCTGATCCTGATCGGCCACGACCGATCTGGAACCACGGTGATCGGTTCGATCGCCGATGATTCGATAGTTGCGATCGATCCAAGCCCTGATACCGATCAGCCACGACCGATCTCAGACTGCGGCGATCATTCTGATCGCCGACAATCCGATGGTTATGATCGATCCAAGCCCTGATCGATCCCGATCGGCCACGACCAATTTCGGACCATGGCAATCGGTACGATCGCCGATGATCCGATGGTTGCGATCGATCCAAGCCCTAATCCCGATTGGCCACGACCGATCTCGGACCGTGGCGATCGGTCCGATCACCGATGATCCGATGGTTGTGATTGATCCAAGCCTTAATCCCGATCGGCCACGACCAATCTCGGACCGCGGCGATCGGTTCGATCGCCGACGATCCGACGGTTGCGATCGATCCAAGCCCTGATCCCAATCGGCCACGACCGATCTCGGACCGCGGCGATCGTTCCGATCGCTGACATTCCGACTGTTGCGATTGATCCAAGCCCTGATCCCGATCGGCCACGATCGATCTCGGACCGCGGTGATCGGTCCGATCGCCGACGATCCGATGGTTGCGATCGATCCAAGCCCTTATCGATCCCGATAGGTCACGACCGATCTCGGACCGCGGCGATCAGTCCGATCGCCGACAATCCGACGATTGCGATCGATCCAAGACCTGATCGATCCCGATAGGTCACGATCGATCTCGAACCGCGATGATCAGTCCGATTGCCGATGATCTGACGGTTGCGATCGATCCAAGCCCTGATCTCGATCGGCCACGATCGATCTCGGACAGCGGCGATCGCCGACGATCCAACGGTTGCGATCGATCCAAGCCCTGATCGATCCAGATCGGCCACGATCGATCTCGGACCGCGGCGATCGATCTAATCATCGATGATCCGACGGTTGCGATCGATCCAAGCCCTGATCCCGATCAGCCATGACCGATCTCGGACCGCGGCAATCGGTCCAATTGCCGACGATCCGATGGTTGCGATCGATCCAAGCCCTGATCGATCCCGATTAGCCACGACCGAACTCGGACCGTGCTGATCAGTCTGATCGCCGACGATCCGATGGTTGCAATCGATCCAAGCCCTAATCCCGATCGGCCACGACCAATCTTGGACCGCGGTGATCGGTCCGATCGCTGATGATCCAACGGTTGCGATCGATCCAAGCCATGATCCCTTTCGGCCACAACCGATCTCGGTAGCAGCGATCGGTCCGATCGCCGATGATCCGATGGTTGCGATCGATCCAAGCCCTGATCGATCTCGATCAGCCATGACCGATCTCGGACCACGGCAATCGGTCCGATCGCTGATGATCCAACGGTTGCGATCGATCCAAACCCTGATCCCAATCAGCCACGACCAATCTCAGAACACAGTGATCGGTCTGATCGCCAACGATCCGATAGTTGCGATCGATCTAAGCCCTTATCCTAATCGGCCACGACCGATCTCTGACCGCAGCAATCAGTCCGATCGCCGATGATCCGGCGGTTGCGATCGATCCAAACCCTGATCGATCCCAATCAGCCACGACCAATCTCAGACCACGGCAATCGGTCCGATCGCCGACGATCCGACGGTTGGGATCGATCCAAGCCATGATCCCGATCGGCCATGACCGATCTCGGACCGCGGCGATCGGTCCGATCGCCGACGATCCGACGGTTGCGATCGATCCAAGCCCTGATCCTGATCGACCACGACCAATCTCGAACCGCGGTGATCGGTCCGATCGCCGATGATCCGATGGTTACGATCGATCCAAGCCTTGATCGATCCTGATCGGCCACGATCGATTTTGGACCGTGGCAATCGGTACGACCGCCGATGATCCGATGGTTGCGATCCATCCAAGCCCTAATCCCGATTGGCCATGACCGATCTCGGACCGTGGTGATCGGTCCGATCGCCGATGATCTGATGGTTGTGATTGATCCAAGCCTTAATCCCGATCGGCCACGACCAATCTCGAACCGCGGCGATCGGTTTGATCGCCGATGATCCGACAGTTGCAATCAATCCAAGCCCTGATCCCAATCGGCCACGACCGATCTCGGACCGCGGCGATCGGTCCGATCGCCGACATTCTGACTGTTGCGATTGATCCAAGCCCTGATCCCGATCGGCCACGACCGATCTTGAACCACGGCGATCGGTCCGATCGCTGACGATCCGACGGTTGTGATCGATCCAAGCCCTGATAGATCCCGATAGGTCACGACTGATCTCGGACCACGGCGATCAGTCCGATCGCCGACGATCCGACGGTTGCGATCGATCCAAGCCCTGATCTCGATCGGCCATGACCGATCTCGAATAGCGGCGATTGGTCCGATCATCGACGATCCAACGGTTGCGATCGATCCAAGCCCTGATCAATCCAGATCGGCCATGACCGATCTCGGACCGCGGCGATCGGTCTGATCGCCGACGATCTAACGGTTGCGATCGATCCAAGCCCTGATCCCGATCGGCTATGACCGATCTCAGATCACTGCAATCGGTCCGATTGCCGACGATCCGATGGTTGTGATCGATCCAAGCCCCGATCGATCCCGATCAGCCACGATCGATCTTGGACCGCGGCGATCAGTCCGATCGCCGATGATCCGACGGTTGCGATCGATCCAAGCCCGAATCCCGATCGGCCACGGCCGATCTCGGACCGCGGTGATAGGTCCGATCGCAAACGATCTGACGGTTGCGATCGATCCAAGCGTGATCCCTTTCGGCCACAACCGATCTCGGTTAGCGGCGATCGGTCTGATCTCTGATGATCCGACGGTTGCGATCGATCCAAGCCCTGATCCCGATCGGCCATGACCGATCTCGGGCCGCGGCGATCGGTCCTATCGCCGATGATCCGACGGTTGCGATCGATCCAAGCCCTGATCCTGATCGGCCACGATCGATCTCGGACCGCGGCGTTCATTCCGATCGCCGACGATCCGACGGTTGTAATCGATCGAAGCCCTGAACCCGATCGGCCACGACCGATCTCGGACCACGGCGTTCAGTCCATTCACTGATGATCCGACGGTTGCGATCGATCCAAGCGCTGATCCTGATCGGCCACGACCGATCTCGGACCGCGGCGATCGGTCCGATAGCCGATGATCCGACGGTTGCGATCGATCCAAGCCCTGATCGATCCTGATTGGCCACGACCGATCTTGGATTGCGGCGATCGTCCGATCGCCGACGATCCGCCGGATGCGATCGATCCAAGCCCGGATCCTGATCGGCCACAACCGATCTCGGACCCCGGCGATCGGTCCGATCACCGACGATCCGATGGTTGTGATTGATCCAAGCCCTGATCTTGATCAGCCATGACCGATCTTGGACCACAGCGATCGGTCCGATCGCCGACGATCCGACAATTACGATCGATCCAAGCCCTGATTCTGATCGGCCACGGCCATTCTCGGACCACGACGATCGGTCCAATCACCGATGATCCGACGGTTACGATCGATCATAGCCCTAATACCGATCGGCCACAACCGATCTCGGACCGCGGCGATCGATTCGATCGACGTGATCCGACGGTTACGATCGATCCAAGCCCTGATCGATCCCGATCGGCTATGACTGATTTTGGACCGCGGCGATCAGTCCGATCACCAACGATCCGACGGTTGCGATCGATCCAAGCCCTGAGCCCGATCGGCCACGACCGATCTCGGACCACGGCGATCGGTCCAATCGTCGACGATCCGATGATTGCGATCGATCCAAGCCCTGATCGATCCCGATCGGCCATGACTGATTTTGGACCGTGGCGATCGGTCCGATCACCGACGATCCGCTAGAAGCGATCGATCCAAGCCCTGATTCCGATCTGCCACGACCGATCTCAGGCCACGGCGATCGGTCCGATCGCTGACAATTCGACGGTTGCGATCGATCCAAGCCCTGATCATGATCGGCCACGACCGATCTCGGACCGCAGCGATCGATCCGATCACCGACGATCCAACGGTTGCGATCGATCCAAGCCCTGATCAATCTCGATCAGCCTCGACCGATCTCAGACCGCGGCGATCGGTCTGATCATCGATGATCAGACGGTTGCGATCGATCCAAGCCCTGATCCCGATCGGCCATGACCAATCTTGGACCGCAGCAATCGTTCCGATCGCTGACGATCCGACGGTTGGGATCAATCCAAGCCCTGATCCTGATCGGCCACGACCGATCTCGGACCGCGGTGATCGGTCCGATCGCCGACGATCCGACGATTGCGATCGATCCAAGCCCTGATCCCGATCAGCCACGACCGACCTCAAATCACGGCGATCGGTTCGATCGCCGACGATCCGATGGTTGCGACCGATCCAAGCCCTGATACCGATCGGCCACGACCGATCTCAGACCGCGGCGATCGGTCCGATCGCCGACGATCCGATGGTTACGATCGATCCAAGCCCTGATCGATCCCGATCGGCCATGACCTATTTCGGACCGTGGTGATCGATACGATCGCCGATGATCCGATGGTTGCGATCGATCCAAGCCATAATCCCGATCGGCCACGACCAATCTCGGAACGCGGCGATCGCTCCGATCGCCGACGATCTGACGGTTGCGATTGATCCAAGCCTTAATCCTGATCGGCCATGACCGATCTTGGACCACGGCGATCGGTTCGATCGCCGACGATCCGACTGTTGCGATCGATCCAAGCCCTGATCCCGATCGGCCACGACCGATCTCAGACCGCGGCGATCTGTCCGATCGCCGATGATCTGACGGTTGCGATCGATCCAAGCCCTGATCGATCCCGATAGGTCACAACCTTTCTCGAACCGCGATGATCAGTCCGATCGCCAACGATTTGATGGTTGCGATCGATCCAAGCCCTGATCTCGATCGGCCACGATCGATCTCAGACAGCGGCGATCGGTCCGATCACCGATGATCCGACGGTTGCGATCGATCCAAGCCCTGATCGATCTAGATCGGCCACGACCGATCTCGGACCGCAGCGATCGATCTGATCGCCGACGATCCGACGGTTGCGATCGATCCAAGCCCTGATCCCGATAGGCCATGACCGATCTCGGACCGCGGCAATCGGTTCAGTAGCCGACGATCCGATGGTTGCGATCGATCCAAGCCCCGATCGATCCCGATCAGCCATGACCGATCTCGGACCGCTGCGATCAGTCAGATCGCCGACGATCCGACGGTTGTGATCGATCCAAGCCCTAATCCCGATCGGCCATGACCAATCTTGGACCGCGGCGATCGGTCTGATCGCCGACGATCCGACGGTTGCGATCGATCCAAGCCCTGATCCCTTTCGGCCACAACCGATCTCGGTTAGCGGCGATCGGTCCGATCGCCGATGATCCGATGGTTGCGATCGATCCAAGCCCTAATCCCGATCTTGATCAGCCACGATCGATCTCGAACTGCGGCGATCGGTTCGATCGCTGATGATCCGACGGTTGCGATCGATTCAAGCCCAGATCCCAATCGGCCATGACCGATCTCGGACCACAGCGATCGGTCCGATCGCCGACGATCCGATAGTTGCGATCGATCCAAGCCCTTATCCTGATCGGCCACGACCGATCTCTGACCGCAGCGATCGGTCCGATCGTCGACGATCCGGCGGTTGCGATCGATCCAAACCCTAATCGATCCCGATCAGCCACGACCGATCTCGGACCGCTGCGATCAGTCCGATCGCCGACGATTCGACGGTTGCGATCGATCCAAGCCCTAATCTCGATCAGCCACGACCAATCTTGGACCGCGGCGATCGGTCTGATCGCCGACGATCCGACGGTTGCGATCGATCCAAGCCCTGATCCCTTTCGGCCACAACCGATCTCGGTTAGCGGCGATCGGTCCGATCGCCGATGATCCGATGGTTGCGATCGATCCAAGCCCTAATCCCGATCTCGATCAGCTACGATCGATCTCGAACTGCGGCGATCGGTCCGATCGCTGATGATCCAACGGTTGCGATCGATTCAAGCCCAGATCCCAATCGGCCACGACCGATCTCGGACCACGGCGATCGGTCCGATCGCTGACGATCCGATAGTTGCGATCGATCCAAGCCCTTATCCTGATCGGCCACGACCGATCTCTGACCGCAGCGATCGGTCCGATCGCCGATGATCCGGCGGTTGCGATCGATCCAAACCCTGATCGATCCCGATCAGCCACGACCAATCCCGGACCGCGGCAATCGGTCCGATCGCCGACGATCCGATGGTTGGGATCGATCCAAGCCATGATCCCGATCGGCCACGATCGATCTCGGACCGCGGCGATCGGTCTGATCGCCGATGATCCGACGGTTGCGATCGATCCAAGCCCTGATCACGATCGGCCACGACCGATCTCGAACCACGGCGATCGGTTCGATCGCCAACGATCCAATGGTTGCGATCGATCCAAGCCCTGATACCGATCGGCCACGACCGATCTCAGACCGCGGCGATCAGTCCGATCGTCGACGATCCAATGGTTACGATCGATCCAAGCCCTGATCGATCCCAATCGGCCACGACCGATTTTGGTCCATAGCGATCGGTACGATCGCCGATGATCCGATGGTTGCGATCGATCCAAGCCCTAATCCCGATTGGCTAGGACCGATCTCGGACCACGGCGATTGGTTCGATCGCCGATGATCCGATGGTTGTGATTGATCCAAGCCTTAATCCCGATCGGCCACGACCAATCTCGGACTGCGGCGATCGGTTCGATCGCCGACGATCTGACGGTTGCGATCGATCCAAGCCCTAATCCCGATCGGCCATGACCGATCTTGGACCGCAGCGATCGGTCCGATCGCCGACAATCCGACTGTTGCGATTGATCCAAGCCCTGATCCCGATCGGCCACGACCGATCTCGGACCGCGGCGATCGGTTTGATCGCCAACGATCCGACGGTTGCGATCGATCCAAGCCCTGATCGATCCAGATAGGTCACGACCAATCTCGGACCGCGGCGATCAGTCCGATTGCCGATGATCCGACGGTTGCGATAGATCCAAGCCCTGATCTCGATCGGCCACGACCGATCTTGATTAGTGGCAATCGGTCCGATCACCGATAATCCGAGGGTTGCGATCGATCCAAGCCCTGATCGATCCAGATCGGCCATGACCGATCTCGGACTGCGGCGATCGGTCTGATCGCCGATGATCCGACGGTTGCGATCGATTCAAGCCCTGCTCCCGATCGGCCATGACCAATCTCGGACCACTGCAATCAGTCCGATTGCCGACGATCCGATGGTTGCGATCGATCCAAGCCCCGATCGATCCCGATCAGCCACGACCGATCTTGGACCACGACGATCAGTTCGGTCGCCGATGATCCGACGGTTGCGATCGATCCAAGCCCGAATCCCAAACGGCCACGACCGATCTCGGACCGCGGCGATAGGTCCGATCGCAGACGATTCGACGGTTGCGATCGATCCAAGCCATGATCCCTTTCGGCCACAACCGATCTCGGTTAGCGGCGATCGGAACGATCGCCGATGATCCGACGGTTGCGATCGATCCAAGCCCTGATCCCGATCGGCCATGACCAATCTCGGACTGCGGCAATCGGTCCGATCGCCGATGATCCGACGGTTGCGATCGATCCAAGCCCTGATCCCGATCGGCCACGACCGATCTCGGACCGCGGCGTTCGTTCCGATCGCCGATGATCCGATGGTTGCAATCAATTGAAGCCCTAATCCCGATCGGCCACGACCGATCTCGAACCACGGCGTTCGATCCGATCGCCGATGATTCAACGGTTGCGATCGATCCAAGCGAATCTCGATCGGCCACGACCGATCTCTGACCACGGCGATCGGTCCGATAGCCGATGATCCGATGGTTGCGATCGATCCAAGCCCTGATCGATCCTGATTGGCCACGATCGATCTTGGATTGCGGTGATCAGTCCGATCACCGACGATCCGCCATATGCGATCGATCCAAGCCCTGATCTTGATCGGCCACAATCGATCTCGGACCATGGCGATCGGTCCGATCACCGACGATCCGACGGTTGTGATTGATCCAAGCCCTGATCTTGGTCAGCCATGACCGATCTCGGACCGCAGCGATCGGTCCGATCGCCGACGATCCAACAATTACGATCGATCCAAGCCCTGATTCCGATCGGCCATGATCGATCTCGGACCACGGTGATTGGTCCAATCGCCGATGATCCGATGGTTGTGATCGATCCAAGCCCTGATACAGATCGGCCACACCGATCTCGGACAGCGGCGATCGGTTCGATCACCGACGATCCGACGGTTGCGATCGATCCAAGCCGTGATCGATCCCGATCGGCCACGACTGATTTTGGACCACGGTGATCGGTCCGATCGCCGATGATCCGACGGTTGCGATCGATCCAAGCCCTGATCCCGATCGGCCATGACCGATCTCGGACCGCGGCGATCGGTCCGATCGCCGACGATCCGATGATTGCGATCGATCCAAGCCCTGATCGATCCCGATCGGCCACGACTGAATTCGAACCGCGGCGATCAGTCCGATCGCCGACGATACGCCAGAAGCGATCGATCCAAGCACTGATCCTGATCAGCCACAACCGATCTCGGACCGCAGCGATCGGTCCGATTGCCGATGATCCGATGGTTGTGATTGATCCAATCCTTGATCTTGATCAGCCATGACCGATCTCGAACCGCAGTGATCGATCCATGCCCTGATTTCGATCGGCCACGACCAATCTCGGACCACGGCGATCGGTCCAATCACCGACGATCCGACGGTTGCGATCGACCCAAGCCCTGATACAGATCGGCCACGACCGATCTTGGACCGCGGCGATCGGTCCGATCGCCGACGATCCAATGGTTGCGATCGATCCAAGCCCTGATCGATCCCGATCGGCCACGACCGATCTTGTACCACAGCGATCGGTCTGATCGCCAACGATCCGACGGTTGCGATCGATCCAAGCCCTGATCCCGATTGGCCATGACCGATCTCAGACTGCGGCGATCGGTCCAATAGCCGACGATCCGATGGTTGCGATCGATCCAAGCCTTGATCCTGATCAGCCACGACCGATCTCGGACCGCGGTGATCGGTCCGATCGCCGATGATCCGATGGTTGCGATCAATCCAAGCCCTGATCCCGATCGTCCATGACCGATCTTGGATCGCGGCGATCGGTTCGATAGCCGACGATCCGATGGTTGCAATCAATCCAAGCCCTAATCGATCCTGATCAGCCACGACCGATCTTGGACCGCGGCGATCAATTCAATCGCCGACGATCCGATGGTTGCGATTGATCCAAGCCCTGATCCTGATCAGCCACGATCGATCTCAGACCGCGGCAATCGGTTCGATCACTGACGATCCGACGGTTGCGATCGATCCAAGCCCTGATCGATCCCGATCGGCCACGACTGATCTCGGATGGCGGCAATCGGTCCAATCGCCGATGATCCGAAGGTTACGATTGATCCAAGCGCTGATCCCGATCGGCCACGACCGATCTCAGACCGCGGCGATTGGTCCGATAGCCGACGATCTGACAGTTGCGATCGATCCAAGCCCTGATCGATCCTGATTGGCCACGACCGATCTTGGATTGCGGCGATTGGTCCGATCACCGACGATCCGCCGGATGCGATCGATCCAAGCCCTGATCGATCCTGATTGGCCACGACCGATCTCGAATAGTGGCGATCGGTCCGATCGCCAAAAATCTGACGGTTGCGATCGATCCAAGCCCTGATCGATCTAAATCGGCCACGACCGATCTCGGACTGCGGCGATCGGTCTGATCGCCGACGATCCGATGGTTTCGATCGATCCAAGCCCTGATCCCGATCGGCCATGACCGATCTCGGACCGCTGCAATCGGTCCGATTGCCAACGATCCGATGGTTGCGATCGATCCAAGCCCCGATCGATCCCGAACAGCCACGACTGATCTTGGACCGCGGTGATTAGTTCGATCGCCGATGATCCGACGGTTGTGATCGATCCAAGCTCGAATCCCGATCGGCCACGATCGATCTCGGACCACGGCGATAGGTCCGATCGCAGACGATCCGATGGTTGCGATCGATCCAAGCCGTGATCCCTTTCCGCCACAACCGATCTCGGTTAGCGGCGATCGGTCCGATCGCCGATGATCCGACGGTTGCAATCGATCCAAGCCCTGATCTTGATCGGCCACGACCAATCTCAGACCGCGGCGATCGGTCCAATCCCCGATGATCCGATGGTTGCGATCGATCCAAGCCCTGATCCCGATCAGCCACGACCGATCTCGGACCGCGGCGTTCATTCCGATCGCCGACGATCCGACGGTTGCAATCGATCGAAGCCCTGATCCTGATCGACCACGACCGATCTCGGACCACGGCGTTCGGTCTGATCGCCGATGATCCGACGGTTGCGATCGATCCAAGCGCTGATCCCTATCGGCCACGACCGATCTCTGACCATGGCGATCGGTCCGATAGCCGATGATCCGACGGTTGCGATCGATCCAAGCCCTGATCGATCCTGAATGGCCACGACTGATCTTGGATTGCGGCGATCAGTCCGATCACCGATGATCCGCCAGATGTGATCGATCCAAGCCCTGATCCTGATCGGCCACAACCGATCTCGGACCGCGGCGATCGGTCCGATCACCGACGATCCAACGGTTGTGATTGATCCAAGCCCTGATCTTGGTCAGCCATGATCGATCTCGGACCACAGCGATCGATCCGATCGCCAACGATCCGACAATTACGATCGATCCAATCCCTAATTCTGATCGGCCATGATCGATCTCGGACCACGGCGATCGGTCCAATCGCCGATGATCCGACGGTTGCGATCGATCCAAGCCCTAATACCGATCGTCCACAACCGATCTCGGACCGCAGCGATTGGTCCGATCGCCGACGATCCGACGGTTGCGATCGATCCAAGCCCTGATCGATCCCGATCGGCCACGACTGATTTTGGACCGCGGCGATCGGTCCATCGCCAACGATTCGACAGTTGCGATCGATCCAAGCCCTGATCCCGATCAGCCACGACCGATCTCGGACCGCGGCGATCGGTCTGATCGCCGACGATCCGACGATTGCGATCGATCCAAACCCTGATCGATCCCGATCGGCCATGACTGATTTCGAACCGCGGCGATCGGTCCGATCGCCGACGATACGCCAGAAGCGATCGATCCAAGCACTGATCCTGATCGGCCACAACCGATCTCGGACCGCGGCGATTGGTCCGATTGCCGATGATCCGACGGTTGTGATTGATCCAATCCCTTATCTTGATCAGCCATGACCGATCTCAGACCGCAGCGATCGATCCATGCCCTGATTTCGATCGGCCACGACCGATCTTGGACCACGGCGATCGGTCCAATCACCGACGATCCGACGATTGCGATCGACCCAAGCCCTGATACCGATCGGCCACGACCGATCTCGGACCGCGGCGATCGGTCCGATCGCCGATGATCCGATGGTTGCGATCGATCCAAGCCCTGATCGATCCCGATCGGCCACGACCGATCTCGTACCATGGCGATCGGTCCGATCACCGACGATCCGACGGTTGCGATCGATCCAAGCCCTGATCCCGATTGGCCATGACCGATCTCGGACCGCGGCGATCGGTCCAATAGCCGACGATCCGACGGTTGTGATCGATCCAAGCCCTGATCCTGATCAGCCACGACTGATCTCGGACCGCGGCGATCGGTCCGATCGCCGACGATCCGACGGTTGCGATCGATCCAAGCCCTGATCGATCCTGATTGGCCACGACCGATCTTGGATTGCGGCGATTGGTCCGATCGCTGACGATACGCCAAATGTGATCGATCCAAGCCCTGATCCTAATCGGCCACAACCGATCTCGGACCACGGCGATCGGTCCGATCACCGACGATCCGACGGTTGTGATTGATCCAAGCCCTTATCTTGATCAGCCATGACCGATCTCGGACCGCAGCGATCGGTCCGATCACCGACGATCCGACAATTACGATCGATCCAAGCCCTGATTCCGATCGGCCATGACCGATCTCGGACCACGGAGATCGGTCCAATCGCCTATGATCCAACGATTGCGACCGATCCAAGCCCTGATACCGATCGGCCACAACCGATCTTGGACCGCGGCGATCGGTCTGATCGCCGACGATACGATGGTTGCGATCGATCCAAGCCCTGATCGATCCCGATCGGCCACGACTAATTTTGGACCGCAGCGATCGGTCTGATCGCCAATGATCCGACAGTTGCGATCGATCCAAGCCTTGATCCGATCGGCCACGACCGATCTCAGACCGTGGCGATCGGTCCGATCACCGACAATCCGACGATTGCGATCGATCCAAGCCCTGATCGATCCCGATCGGCCACGACCTATCTCGGACTGCGGTGATCGATCCGATCGCCGACGATCCGACGGTTACAATAGATCCAAGCCCTAATCCCGATCGTCCATGACCGATCTCGAACCGCGGCGATCGGTCCCATCGCCGACGATCCAACGGTTGCGATCGATCCAAGCCCTGATCCTGATCGGCCACGACCGATCTCGGACCGCGGCGATCGTTCCGATCGCCGACGATCCGACGGTTGCGATCGATCCAAGCCTTGATCCCGATCAGCCACGACCGATCTCGGACCATGGCGATCGGTCCGATAGCCGACGATCCAACGGTTGCGTTCGATCCAAGCCATGATCGATCTTGATCGGCCACGACCGATCTTGGACCGCGGCGATCGGTCCGATCGCCAATGATCCGACGGTTGCGTTCGATCCAAGCCCTGATCCCGATCGGCCACGACCGATCTTGGACCGCGGCGATCGGTCCGATCACCGATGATCCAACGGTTGCGATCGATCCAAGCCCTGATCAATCCCGATCGGCCACGACCGATCTGGGACCACGGCGATCGGTCCGATCGCCAACGATCCGACGGTTGCGATCGATCCAAGCCCCGATCCCAATCGGCCACGACCGATCTCGGACCGCGGCGATCGGTCCGATAGCCGACGATCCGATGGTTGTGATCGATCCAAGCCCTGATCGATCCCGATCGGCCACGATCGATCTCGGACCACGGCGATTGGTCCGATCGCTGACGATCTGACGGTTGCGATCGATCCAAGCCCTGATCCCGATCGGCCATGACCGATGTCGGACCGCGGCGATCGGTCCGATAGCCGACGACCGACGGTTGCGATCGATCCAAGCCCTGATCGATCCCGATTGACCACAACCGATCTCGGACCATGGCGATCGGTCCGATCGCCGACGATCCGACGATTGCGATCGATCCAAGCCTTGATCCTGATCGGCCACGACCGATCTCGGGCCACGGCGATCGGTCCGATAGCTGATGATCCGACGGTTGCGATCGATCCAAGCTCTGATCGATCTTGATCGGCCATGACCGATCTCGGACCGCGGTGATCGGTCCGATCGCCGATGATCCGACGGTTGCGTTTGATCCAAGACCTGATCCTGATCGGCCACGATCGATCTTGGACCACGGCGATCGGTCCGATCACCGACGATCCGATGGTTGCGATCGATCCAAGCCCTGATCGATCCCGATCGGCCACGATCGATCTCGGACTGCGGCGATCGGTCCGATCGGCAACGATCTGATGATTGCGATTGATCCAAGCCCTAATCCCGATCGGCCACGACCGATCTCGGACCGTGGCGATCGGTCCGATCGCCGATGATCCGACGGTTTCTCATCGATCCAAGCCCTAATCAATCCCGATCGGCCACGACCGATCTCAGACCGCGGCGATCGGTTCGAGCGCCGACGATCCAACGGTTGCGATCGATCCAAGCCCTTATCGATCTTGATAGGTCACTACCGATCTCTGACCGTGGTGATCAGTCCGATCGCCGACAATCCGACGGTTGCGATCGATCCAAGCCCTGATCTCGATCGGCCACGACCGATCTCGGACAATGGCGATCGGTCCGATCGCCGACGATCCATCGGTTGTGATCGATCCAAGCCCTGATCGATCGAGATCGGCCACGACCGATCTCGGACCATGGCGATCGGTCCGATCATCGACGATCCGACGGTTGCGATTGATCCAAGCCCTGATCCCGATCGGCCATGACCGATCTCAAACCACGGCGATCGGTCCGATAGCCGACGATCCGATGGTTGCGATCGATCTAAGCCCTGATCGATCCCGATCAGCCACGACCGATCTCGGACCGCGGTGATCATTCCGATCGCCAACGATCCGACGGTTGCGATCTATCCAAGCCCTAATCCCGATCGGCCACGATCGATCTCGGACCGCGGCGATCGGTCCGATCGCCGATGATCCGATGGTTGCGATCAATCCAAGCCGTGATCCCTTTCGGCCACAACCGATCCTGGTTAGCAGCGATCGGTCCGATCGCCAATGATCTGACGGATGCGATCGAACCAAGCCCTGATCCTGATCGGCCACGACCGATCTAAGACCGCGGCAATCAGTACGATCACCAAGGATCTGACAATTGCGATCGATCCAAGCCCTAATCCTGATCGGCCACGACCGATCTCGGACCACGGCGTTCGTTCCGATCGCCGACGATCCGACGATTGCGATCGATCCAAGCCCTGATCCTGATCAGCCACGACCAATCTCGGACCACGGCGTTCGGTCCGATCGTCGACGATCCAACGGTTGCGATCGATCCAAGCACTAATCCCAATCGGCCACGACCGATCTCGGACCGCGGCGATTGGCCTGATAGCCGACGATCCGACGGTTGCGATCGATCCAAGCCCTGATCGATCCTGATCAGCCACGACCGATCTCGGATTGCGGCGATCGGTCTGATCGCCGACGATCCGCCATGCGATCGATCCAAGCCCTAATCCTGATCGGCCACAACCGATCTCGGACCACGGTTCTGATTGATCCAATCCCTGATCTTGATCAGCCATGATCGATCTTGGACCGCAGCGATCGGTCCGATCGCCGACGATCCGACAATTGCGATCGATCCAAGCCCTGATTCCGATCGGCCACGACCGATCTCGGACCACGGCGATCGGTCCAATCGCCGACGATCCGACGGTTGCGATCGATCTAAGCCCTGATACCGATCAGCCACGACCGATCTCGGACTGTGGTGATTGGTCCGATCGTAGACGATCCGACAGTTGCGATCGATCATAGCCCTGATCGATCCCGATC
This sequence comes from Calamus simplicifolius, assembly GCA_900491605.1. Classification (NCBI taxonomy): domain Eukaryota; kingdom Viridiplantae; phylum Streptophyta; class Magnoliopsida; order Arecales; family Arecaceae; genus Calamus; species Calamus simplicifolius. Next base: position 568,007 of record UESW01003912.1, on the reverse strand, counting down.
GGCCACGATCGATCTCGGACCACGGTGATCGGTTCGATCACCGATGATCCGACGGTTGCGATCGATCCAAGCCCTGATCCGATCGGCCATGACCGATCTCGGACCGCGGCGATCGGTCCGATAGCCGACGATCCGACGGTTGATCGATCCAAGCCCTGATCGATCCCGATCGGTCATGACCGATCTTGGACCGCAGCGATCGGTCCGATCGCCGATGATCCGATGGTTGCGATCGATCCAAGCCTTGATCCCGATCGGCCTTGGTCCCGATCGGCCACGATCGATCTTGAACCGCGGCGATCGGTCCGAGCCGACGATCCAATGGTTGCGATTGATCCAAGCCCTGATCCTGATCAGCCACGACCGATCTTGGACCATGGCGATCGGTCCGATCGCCGATGATTCGACGGTTGCGATCGATCCAAGCCCTGATCCCGATCGGCCACAACCGATCTCGAATCACGGCGATCGGTCCGATAGCCGACGATCCAACGGTTGTGATCGATCCAAGCACTAATCAATCCTGATCGGCCACGATCGATCTCGGACCGCGGCGATCGATTCGATCGCCGACGATCCAACGGTTGCGATCGATCCAAGCCCTGATCCCAATCGGCCACGACCGATCTCGGACCGCGGTGATCGGTCCGATCACCGATGATCCGATGGTTGCGATCGATCCAAGCCCTGATCAATCCCGATCGGCCACGACCGATCTCGGACCACGGCGATCGATCCAATTGCCGATGATCCGACGGTTGCGATCGATCCAAGCCCTGATCCGATCGGCCAGGACCGATCTCGGACCATGGCGATCGGTCCGATCATCAATGATCCAACGGTTGCGATCGATCCAAGCCTTGATTGATCATAAACGGCCACGATCGATCTCGGACCGCGGTGATCGATTCGATCGCCGATGATCCGATGGTTGCAATCGATCGAAGCCCTGATCTTGATCGGCCATGACCGATCTCAGACCGCGGCGATCGGTCCGATCGCCGATGATCCGATGGTTGCGATCGATCCAAGCCCTGATCTCGATCGGCCACGACCGATATCGGACCGCGGCGATCGATCTGATCGCTGATGATCCGACGGTTGCGATCGATCCAAGCCCTGATCCCGATCGGCCACGACCGATCTCGGACTGCGGCGATCGGTCCGATAGCCGACGATCCAACGGTTGCGATCGATCGAAGCCCTGATTGATCCTGATCGGCCACGACCGATCTCGGACTGCGGCGATCGATCCGATCGCCAACGATCCGACGGTTGCGATCGATCCAAGCCCTTATCCCGATCAGCCACGACCGATCTTGGACCGCGGCGATCGGTCCGATAGCCGACGATCCGACGGTTGCGATCGATCCAAGCC